>JAXQQM020092827.1:0-10684 GCA_034641835.2 Pinus albicaulis | reverse complement strand
TCATAGCTTCCTATATCATTATTTCATTTTTCATGATTGTCTTGATTGAACTATGGAATATGTTCAAACCTTTTTCTTGTGCAAAGGTGTTCCATATTCTTGAAAAATAAAAAAAATCAAAAAAAATTTAAAAATGTAAAGAGGGTATACCCTAAAAGAAAAATCAAAGGGTAAAAAGAATAAAAATGGCCAAAAAGTAAAAGAAATGAACCCCATCAAAAAGAAAGGCCAAGGAAAGTGTGCAAGTCTAAATGCCACTACTTTTTACTCTTATGTAATAAACAAATTGTGTGCAACTTGTATTTTATGCCACAATTCATGAATAGTCAAACTGTTTAAGCTTGGCTAGTTCATTTTTCAATTTCATGTTGTAGAATAGAGAATAAATATCTGACCAAACAGTTTAATCTTGGCAGATAAGTAGATAGGTAGAATGAATAAAAGGTGCTCAAAAGTTTAATCTGAGCCCTTGGATGTAATAAGGGTAGAAATAGATAGATTCATCATGTAAAAAGAAAAGATTGATCAGGGTTTGCAAGTCTAAATGCACCCTAATAAAGAAGACAAAATGGTAGTGTTAAGTAGATATGGTAGGTAGATGGTGCTGCAAAGTGTTATCTGATGAATGGTGCTGCTACATGTTGGTTAATCATTTACTTTCATCACAAGTACTAAAGCAGGAAATACACTGAAAAATCACAGCAAGCAAAGTCAAATTCATTAACCTCCCTCATCATTTTTCCCTCAAGAGTTTTACTAATTTCCCCCAAAAATACTAAGGTAATTTGAGATCAAAGGGGCTCAAGGCATTTCCTTGACTTCTGGAGGGACCGGACCCTCGGCCTAATGATCAAAAAAGACCTAAGCACTTGAAATAATTCATCATTGTTATCTTCCATCTTTAACTTTTTCCTAAGTAAAATCCTATTTTACTTAGGAAACTGATGCAACATTCCATAAAAAATTCCTCAAAATAACTTGTTATTCTAAGTTTAAGTGTTGAAGATAAAATGTTGCAATTTACTTCACAAGTTATCACTTTCTTAGATGTACAAAGATGTTTTGATTTTCCTTGTCCTTTGCCATATTAACATTTAATTCTACTATATTAACTCCCTAGTGAAATACCCTTTCCTAAGTATATAACTCCCTTTTTTTTATATATACCCCAAAAACCCCTTTATTATAATGTTTTACCAAAGTATTATATCCCCGCACATTGAAAATAAAACCCCGCCTTATAAACCCTTTGGTGAAATATATCTTTATAACATTAATCCCGCCCTTATGGTGAAATAATTGTATTTATTAATTCATCATATAATAAAAATATATATAAAAAAACTTTAGACATACTATAAGTATGTTTAATACCAAAACATATCAATAAACTTTGCGAAAAGCCTTGTGCCACCGTGGTCCGTCCACGTGGCATTCCACCTAGCCAACTCCGTCGCAACCTATTTCATTATATACCTGGGATTAATTAGTCATTCGAACTAATTAACAACCTTCTCCGCCTATTAACATTTCCCCGGGGTGATTAGATTATGCATTAAAAACCTTTTAAAACCCGACGGGCCCACCTATCAACCCTCCGCATGTTCCCCATCCCTTCAGCTGTTGGATCGCGCATTCGTTGATCAACGGTTATTGTTAATCCCGCTGCCCATCCCTTGCCAGCATGTTAACCAGCGGGGGATGGGCGGTTTTTGAAAAGTCAAACTTCCACGTGGCAACTGCTCTGTGGAATCGCTCCCCCCGCGATTAATACCGCCCTCAACCAAAAGCGGTGCGGGCACTTCCCGCTTACCACTTACCGCCTGACGCTGCACACGTCATCCCGTACTACCATGACGTCACATCTCGAAAAAAACAAAAACCCTTTTGACTTGTAAATAAGCCATTTTTCGTGTTTTTTCAGTTATTTTAGTTTCTGAAAGCGACAGAGCTCCCGCTGCAATTTTCAAATTTCACTGCAAATACACCAATTTACTCCGAAATTCCGCTGCGCCCGTGTTGAAGAACGTCCCCGCCATTGCTCATTACCTGTTAAAGAACCAGTTTCCATCTAAAAACAGGTATTTATCATTTCGCGCCCCGACTGTAAGACAAGCTTAGTTTCCTTTGATTTTTCTCTGAAAAAGTGGTTAAAAATCCTCTCTGAGTCCTCGTTGAAGATTTAAAACCTGTGAATTTGCTTCCCAAACCTGCGAATTGTTCCAACTTCCTCCATTTCAGATATCCCGGTCAGTCTGTAAGGAAAAAACGAAAACCTCCATTTTGAATCCACAAGAACCAAAATGGAGGCCCCGGCAGCTCTTAATATCACTCCATTGAATGCTCCTCACCGTGAATTAGACTATTTACCTCTAATAGATGAAGATTTCCAAATTAAAGACCTGCATTTTGATGAAAGTCCCCTATTGAGCTATTGTCGCTGCAGAGACGAATACTCAAAGGGGCAAGATCTTATAGGGTTGTGGGAATCCAATTTCCCGAGATATCTCATCCCCTCAGTCCTTATTTTCCCAGAAATTATCCACTGCTATCATGCCAATTATGATCCAAATCAGAAAGAAGTTTTATCCCCAAGTCAAAGCGTATCAAAATCAAAGAGTATCAATGGATAAAGTGTATCAGGTAAAAGTCAGAGTGAAAAGTCAAAACAAAGTTACAGAGCAGTGGAAGGTAAACAGTAAAAATGAAGTTACAGAGGCAGTAAAAGGGTAAAAAGAGATGAAAATACTTTCACCAACATTGAATTTTATCTAAAGTGAAAGTAAAACAGTCAAAGGAACAAAAAAGTGAAAAGATGAAAAATACAACAAGAAGGAACATTTTTGCAGAAATTGCATATTTTAGTCATAGTTTTGCAGAAACTATTGTGATCAATCAAAGATGAATTTTACAAAACTGAAGGAGGTTTATGTTCTTAAGAGGGCCATCTACAAAAATCCTCTCTCACTTTTCTAACAGCCATTATGATTTTGGAAATATTAAACAATGTTGAAAAGCACTTTTTGTAGAAAATTCCAGTTTAAGTCATCATTTTGCAGAGAGGATTGTGGCCAATAAAAAATACTTAATACAAAACTGAAGGAGGTTTTTGTTCCTAAGAGACCCATCTACAAAAACCTATCTCAGTTTTTTCACAGTGGTTTTATAATGAGAGATACATGCGCATCTTTACAGGCCATTTTTCAGACTCTGTAAAACTCTGTTTTACACATATTTTTTACAGAGACTATTATGCATAGCTGGAGAGGAATTTTGGGAAAATGAAAGAGGTTTATCTCACCAACATATTTATTTAAAATAACCTATTTCACTTTTTACATATCTATTACGGATTGAGAAATACAAAGATATCATTGGACCCCAAGTTTGCAGAATTGTTGGAGCAGATTGCACAAAGAAAGGAAGCAGTTAGTGACTTGGATGCCTCATCATCAACTAAGAGTTGGATCAAATTCGAATTCTCCTCTTTGTCATCACCTATCCATCAAAAATAGTGCCAAATAGTTTGAGTGTCCTTTACTTTAGTTCTATTTAGGTAAATAGTTGGAGAGATTTGTGAACCAATTTTGATATTTGTTTCAAGATATTTTAGTTTAGAATTTGTATAAATACTCCACTCTTGGAAGCATTTGAGGGCGGATTCTATTACTCTGCTGTAACATTGAGGTTTTCGGAATAAAAAGCTTTTGGACAAATTTACTTGTGGCTTACTGGATGACGTTTTGAAGCACTGGACTTGTTGCAGGATTCATGTGTTGGACTTCAGTTCAATAAGTTTTCCAACCCTTGTGTTTACCTTTTATATTAGTTTATGCTATCATCATATCCGTTTCTGAATAGTTTACATAAAGGATTGAAACAGAATTTGCTTAATTGTACTCTGTTTTCAAATGTGATTATTCTCGATGTTTTCTTCTGGATTAGTTATAAGCATGAATTCTTAATTGCTCATGTTTTGCTTATTTCAACATTGTTGATTACTGTAACAAAGAATCCTTTATTGCTCTTTGCTTGTAGTCGTTTCTCTTCTTCCTCTTGAGTATGGTGAAAGATTCTTAGTTGCCTTTCATCCCTTCAAGACCATCCATCCACTTTAAATTTTAAGGATTGTTCTCTGTCTAGCTATCTTGCCCTGTAATACCATCTTGTGTTCAGAAAAGAAATCCAGTAAAGCCATCCTTAGAACCATAGCCCAATGGAATGAAAGCCCTCAACCTTGCCCTTAGTTTGTGGATTCCACCATTTTCCCAAAACAAACTTTGCATCTATAACTAGCCTAAAATCATTCAAAAACAAAGATAAATCATAAAGAGAGAGCCCTCTCTGGATGCAGATTGGCTAGAGTCTGCATCTAAAAGATTGGTTTGTGGTTACCTCGGGTGTAATTTCCTCTTACACAACTTCTAGGAAAACCTGAGTGATAACATAGTGGCGACCATACTGGGGATCTGAATCATTTTTATTGATACTATTGTTTGCTTATAAGCTATAGACAGAGTCTGAAGATCAGCCAGGTAGCCTTTGAAATGCTTTTGCTCTGCAATTGCATAGTAAATAAATGCTGCTTCAGTCTATCTCTGGTTTAGCTTAATAACTGAACTTTAGTTTCAAACATTCAATCAGACTCTCTAGTTTAATAAATCTTTGAGAAAATTTTAATTAAAAATCTTAAATTTCTTAAAGAAATCATAGAAGTTGTTTTGAAAATTCACAAAAAAAAATAAAATAATCATAAAATATTCAAAATTTGGTTTCCTGAAGAACTAACTTTTCCTTCAGAATTGTTTTACAGGTTTAGATCTGATCTATGATGGTGGACAGGGATCAGACACACAAAGGTTAAAATCATCCACCTGGCGACTCCAAAATCAATTTCACTACTAAGACTCCACTGGGGGAATGAACCTGGAAGAACAATATGGAAAGATCAGGCTTTCAACTTGGATTGTTATCCAAGACATTATGTTCTTTCTAAATTGATAGAGTTTTCCAATGTATATTGTATTTTAGAGAAGAACTTAGAGTAGTTTTTAATTTATCTCTTTTGAAAATTGTAAATATAAAATCTCCATGCACATTTGAGCATCATTCTTCTGACTCTTTTGATATCATTTTCCAATCAAGACACTGTAGATCAGAGATCCAGAGATTCAAGGTTCAGAGAAATTCTACAACCAAATAATCCATATTCCAAAGCATTAATAATGATACTGGATGACAGGGTTTGTGGAAAATCTTTCATTTGATGAAATTTTAAATGAATTCAGGGATGAGTTATCAAAACTTCAGTTTGATGAGGATTTTCTAAGAGATTTCTTTCTTCTTTTTAAATCAAGAAAATGTTCTCCTCAAGTTAAAAAATGGCTTCTTGATTTAATTTCTGAAAATTATGAAAATGAAATCAAACTTTTGCATTCTCAAATTCAGTCATACAATTTCCGAAATCCTAAAGAATTCTTTGAAAATCTTCCTTCTCCAAAGCAAGAGGAAATTGTACTATATTTTGACTTACATATTGAAGATGATTATTCTTTCAAACACAAGACTGAAGAAATAAGTTCATGGTCTAATATTCATAATTCAATTGAACAATTAGTCATTGAAGGCCTAGAAGTAAATAACATACATCATGCTTTTATTGATCCTATATCGGATTATATGGAGAATCTTTTGAGCCTAAATTTGCAAACATGTTTTCTCTATAAAGATCAAATACATCAAAAGTGGCCTTTACACATCATATCATTTATTATAAAGGCACATGATCATAACCTACTTCCAATTTTGATCACAAGCAATCAAGTTATCCATTTATTTTTACAGCTACTTGATTGGCTTCATTGGCATTTTTGTATTACCTGATTCAATAAGACTTTTAGTAGATTAGAATAGGTAAATGAGTGCTAATAAGCTCAGAATTTTGAGCATTTTTTTTAGTTGTCAATTTTCAGCTAGTTTTTCATTAAGTTGGTTTGAAAATTTTTGTGGGTTGTTTTAGTTTCAGATCAAATTTCAGGTTGCAGAAAAAGGACTATATTCAATTCAAGATTTTCAACCACAACAAATGCATGTGTGGGATTGGAACAAGGCAGAAAATTCCTAACTAGGCAACAAAGTTTTAAGTTTTGAGTGGATGGTGACTTCTTGGAATTGAAGCCCGAAGTGAAAGCCCTAAGTTCCAAAAGTTTCACTATCATATGTAAAATAAAGCTACCAGAAGAAGGAAGATTTCATACTTTCAGTTTGAAGACATTTTGAGGCATCTGACCTGTTGTTCTTGACTTTCCACAAGGAAAAGCCATCCCCAAGTGGAGCCAGTGTTAGCCTCCTATATCAATAGGTTTCATCTTTCATGATTGTCTTGATGGAAGTATGGAATATGTTCAAACCTTCTTACTTGAGCAAAGGTGTTCCATATTCTTAAAAAACCAAAAAATCAAAAAATTTAAAAAATGTAAAGAGGGTATACCCTAAAAGAAAAATCAAAGGGTAAGAAAAATAAATTGGTCAAGAAAGTAAAAGAAATGAACCCCATCAAAAAGAAAGGCCAAGGAAAGTGTGCAAGTCTAAATGCCACTACTTTTTACTCTGATGTAATAAACAAATTGTGTGCAACTTGTATTTTATGCCACAATTCATGAATAGTCAAACTGTTTAAGCTTGGCTAGTTCATTTTTCAATTTCATGTTATAGATTAGAGAATAAATATCTGACCAATCAGTTTAATCTTGGCAGATGAGTAGATAGGTAGAGTGAATAAAAGGTGCTCAACAGTTTAATCTGAGCCCTTGGATGTAATAAGGGTAGAATTAGATAGATTTGCCTTGTAAAAAGAAAAGATTGAAAAGGGTTTGCAAGTCTAAATGCACCCTAATAAAGAAGAGAAAATGGTAGTGTTAAGTAGATAGGGTAGGTAGATGGTGCTGCAAAGTGTTATCCGATGAATGGTGCTGCTACATGTTGGTTAATCATTTACTTTCATCACAAGTACTAAAGCAGGAAATACACTGGAAAATCACAGCAAGCAAAGTCAAATTCATTAACCTCCCTCATCATTTTTCCCTCAAGAGTTTTACTAATTTCCCCAAAAGTACTAAGGTAATTTGAGATCAAAGGGGCTCAAGGCATTTCCTTGACTTCTGGAGGGACCGGACCCTCGGCCTAATGATCAAAAAGACCTAAGCACTTGAAATAATTCATCATTTTTATCTTCCATCTTTAACTTTTTCCTAAGTAAAATCCTATTTTACTTAGGAAACTGATGCAAAATTCCATAAAAATTCCTCAAAATAACTTGTTATTCTAAGTTTAAGTGTTGAAGATAAAATGTTGCAATTTACTTCATAAGTTATCACTTTCTTAGATGTACAAAGATGTTTTGATTTTCCTTGTCCTTTTTCATATTAACATTTGATTTTACTATATTAAATCCCTAGTAAAATCCCATTTCCTAAGTATATAACTCCCTTTTCTAATAAATATCCCCAAAACCCTTTATTATAATGTTTTACCAAAGTATATATTCCCGCACATTTAAAATAAACGCCCCGCTTTATAAGCCCTTTGGTTAAAACTATAGCCTTATATATAAATTCCGCCCCTATGATGAATAAATTATATTAATTCATTCATCATATAATAAAATATATATACAAAAAACTTTAGACATACGACAAGTATGTTTAATACCAAAACATATCAATAAACTTTGCGAAAGTCTATACCACCGTGTTCCGTCCACATAGCATTCCACCTGGCCAAGCTCCGCCGCAATCCATTTCATGATTTCACGGGGTTAATTAATCATTTGGACTAATTAACAACCATTGCCGCCTATTAACTGTTCCCCGGGATGATTACGTTACACATTAAAACCTTTTTAAAACCCCGACGGGCCCACCTTTGAAATCGCACAAGTCCCCATCCCTTTCAGCCGTTGGATCATCCGTTCGTTGATCAACGGTGATCATCAATCCCGCTGCCCATCCCTTTCCAGCATGTTAACCAGCGGGGGATGGGCGGTTTTTGAAAAGTCAGCATTCCACGTGGCGTTAAAACTATGGAATCGCTCCCCCCGCGACTTTTACCGCCCTCGTCCATAAGCGGTGCGGGCTCACCGCTTACCACTTACCGCATACCGCCGGCCCCACTTCCCTACGTCACCCCGTACTTCAATGACGTCATCACCTCGAAAAAAACAAAAACCCTTTTGACTTGTAAATAAGCCATTTTTCGTGTTTTTTCAGTTATTTTTAGTTTCTGAAAGCGACAGAGCTCCCGCTGCAATTTTCAAATTTCACTGCAAATACACCAATTTACTCCGAAATTCCACTGCGCCCGTGTTGAAGAACGTCCCCGCCATTGTTCATTACCTGTTAAAGAACCAGTTTCCATCTAAAAACAGTTATTTATCATTTCGCGCCCCGACTGCAAGTCAAGCTTAGTTTCCTTTGTTTTTTCTCTGAAAAAGTGGTTAAAAATCCTCTCTGAGTCCTCATTGAAGAATTAAAACCTGTGAATTTTCTTCCCAAACCTGCGAATTGTTCCAATTTCCTCCATTTCAGAAGTCCCGCCCGGCCCGTGAAGAAAACCAAAAAACCTCTATTTTGAATCCACAAGAACCAAAATGGAGGTCCCCGGCAGCTCTTAATATCACTCCATTGAATGCTCCTTACCGTGAATTAGACTATTTACCTCTGATAGATGAAGATTTCCAAATTAAAGACCTGCATTTTGATGAAAGTCGCCTATTGAGCTATTGTCGCTGCAGAGACGAATACTCAAAGGGGCAAGATCTTATAGGGTTGTGGGAATCCAATTTCCCGAGATATCTCATCCCCTCAGTCATTATTTTCCCAGAAATTGTCCACTATTGCCATTCTAACTATGATCCAACTCAAAGAGCAGTAATGTCCCCTAACCAGAATGTCCTTTTCCCAATTACTGCTCAGTCTAACACAGTAAAGAACAATCAAAGAGTATCAGTGGTTAAAGTGTATCAGGTAAAAGTCAGAGTGAAAGTAAAAATGAAGTTACAGAGCGGTCAAAGGTAAAACAGTAAAAGTAATTACAGAGGCAGTAAAATGGTAAAAAGAGATGAAAATACTTTCACCAACATTGAATTTTATCTAAATTGAAAGTAAAACAGTCAAAGGAACAAAAAAGTGAAAAGATGAAAAACATAACAAGAAGGAACATTTTTGCAGAAATTGCATGTTTTAGTCATAGTTTTGCAGAAACTATTGTGATCAATCAAAGATGAATTTTACAAAACTGAAGGAGGTTTATGTTCGTAAGAGGACCATCTACAAAAACCTCTCTCACTTTCCTAACAGCTATTATGGTTTTGGAAATATTAAACAATGTTGAAAAGCACTTTTTGCAGAAAATTACAGTCAAGTCATCATTTTGCAGAGAATATTGTGGCCAATTAGAAATACATTTCACAAAACTGAAGGATTTTTTTGTTCCTAAGAGACCCATCTACAAAAACCTATCTCAGTTTTTGCACAGTGGTTTTATAATGAGAGATACATGCGCATCTTTACAGGCCATTTTTCAGACTCTGTAAAACTCTGTTTTACACATATTTTTTACAGAGAATATTATGCACAGCTGGAGAGGAATTTTAGGAAAGTGAAAGAGGTTTATCTCACCAACATATTTATCCACAATAAAATCTTTCAATTTTTACAGATCTATTACGGATTGAGAAATACGAAGATATCATTGGACCCCAAGTTTGCAGAATTGTTGGAGCAGATTGCACAAAGAAAGGAAGCAGTTAGTGACTTGGATGCCTCATCATCAAATAAGAGTTGGATCAAATTCGAATTCTCCTCTTTGTCATAACTTATCCATCAAAAATAGTTCCAAATAGTTTGAGTGTCCTTTACTTTAGTTCTATTTATGTAAATAGTTGGAGAGATTTGTGAACCAATTTTGATATTTGTTTCAAGATATTTTAGTTTAGAATTTGTATAAATACTCCACTCTTGGAAGCATTTGGGGGGATTCTATTACTCTGCTGTAACATTGAGGTTTCGGAATAAAAAGCTTTTGGACAAATTTACTTGTGGCTTACTGGATGACGTTTTGAAGCACTGGACTTGTTGCAGGATTCATGTGTTGGACTTCAGTTCAATAAGTTTTCCAACCATTGTGTTTAAATTTTATATTAGTTTATGCTATCATCATATCCGTTTCTGAATAGTTTACATAAAGGATTGAAACAGAATTTGCTTAATTGCACTCTGTTTTCAAATGTGATTATTCTTGATGTTTTCTTCTGGATTAGTTATAAGCATGAATTCTTAATTGCTCATGTTTTGCTGATTTAAACATTGTTGATTACTGTAACAAAGAATCCATCATTGCTCTTTGCTTGTAGTCATTTCTCTTCTTTCTCTTGAATATGGTGAAAGATTCTTAGCTGCCTTTCATCCCTTCAAGACCATCCATCCACTTTAAATTTTAAGGATTGTTCTTTGTCTAGCTATCTTGCCCTGTAATACCATCTTGTGTTTAGAAAATCATTAAAGCCATCCGTAAGCTCCATGATAATTTGAAAGCCCTCCTTTGCCCTTAGTTTGTGGATTCCACCATTTTCCCGAACAAACTTTGGATATAACCCAGCTAAAATCTTTCAAAAACAAAGATAAAT
>JAXQQM020067415.1:0-23813 GCA_034641835.2 Pinus albicaulis | reverse complement strand
GAATAACTCATTAACACCAAGGCTACCCCTTGAAACACACCAAAACCAGATATATGCAATGTGCGATGCTTTCCATGCTAAAAAACGACACTTTGATTTTATTTCTAATGAGCCAATAATACTTAAAGAAAACCCATATGATAACTCTTAATACTTGCAACGACAACGTGAAAATTAAAACTAGGCTCCAATATTTGGATGTAAGCCAAAATTTTGGAGGGTGTTGTGGCAACGACAACACACCCATGGCCAAATCAGCATGGCCCAACCAAACTAATGTGGCTTCCTAGGTGAATTTAACATTCTTCCCTAGTCAAATTAGCATGACCTTATGGATTCCAATAAACATGCCTCCAATGGCATAATATATTCCCTATACTAAAATTTCTTTGGGCCATTCATCCCTAGAAAAATCAACATGTCTCCATGGGTTAATGTATCATTCCCTCACTAGTCAAATCAGCATGACACTGTGGGAGAATGTCTTTCTAATCCCACAAAAGAATCAAAACTCCCTCTCTAAGAGGGAGACATTCTGTATCACGCCAAGCTTGTATTTGAAGTATACATACTTTGATATAGACAAAGGCTTAGTGAGAATGTACACAACCTGATCATCTGTGGATATGTACTAGAGATTGATTACTCCCTTCTACACCATGTATCAGATGAAGTGATATTTGATCTCAATATGCTTCAACCTTTCGTGAAATATTAACACACCTTTGATTATCACAATCTATCAAGGTCATCTCTAGCTCGTGATAAAATATCTTTTTAAGTAGTTTCATAAACCATAATACTTCCTAACTTGCTACATTATCTACGATATACTCTGCCTCTGCTATACTGAGTGCGAAAAAAGTATTATTCCTACTAAATTGGGATATCTTAGTCGATCCCAAGTTGAAGTAGCACCCTAAAGTGCTATTTATATTATTTTCACTTTTGGCTCAATCTAAATTAGTATATCCCTACAACCTCACTTCACCACCTAAGATATAACTCAGACCATATACAATTGTACCATGCAGGTACCTTACCACATGCTTCATTGCAATACAATGCATCTACCTAAAATCAACCATACATGTTAAATTTTTCTTAGGGATATATTTTTCTTTTCTTTGATAATTGAATTTCATCATTTACATATAGAATTCACCCAATAACATCATAAAATTATTCATATTTACAACATTATTCAACATAATATGGCAATATAATAATTTCTATTTACAAATTAAGAAGCTCCATTAAAATGTTGTGTTGAATCTCCATGATTAAGAATCAAGTTCTATGTTTAGAAAAAAAATGTGTTTACCTTATATATCGATTATTTTTATCATTATTATTATTATCATTTTAAATAAAGTTATTATTTAGTTAACTAAGATAGAGTAATGTGTGGAATTCCTAGGCTGCATCAGAGAATAGTAAGATTTTCCTCGAGATATCATTAGCTGATTATTAACTAGGTACACACATAAATTTTCTAGATGGAAGGAGAATATTATTCCCACAAAACTTGCCTTTCTAATTATGAGATTGGAAAAAATGGATTCCAAATATGGGACACACAATGGCCAGAGGTAGCCGATACATGAAAATAGCAGAATTTCACTCGTAGATGAAAATTTTTCTTAGGAGAATGATTTAGGATTTCCATGAGTCTCAGCTAGATATTATACATTCATTAGAATGCCTACACACTCATCTATGCTCTCTAGTTCATAGTATGGAAAGAGTGGAGTGCCACCTAAGTATACCACTAAATGTTGGACATCCTCCAGAAGGCCCACTGGATCTCATCTTGGTGGAAGGTTTAGACTCAGAACCCATAGTATGTTGTTATGCTAATTATGTTTACTATCTTTTGTTATGTTGTGTCTTATGCATATGGTCATTTAGAAAAGTGTGTTAGCTAAAATTTGGTAATTTGTTTGAATGGGCTCTCAATTATCCATATTTTCACTTAGTAGAGTATTTATTTTTATGATGTATACCATGTTTTTTTTAGCAACTTGAGACATATGATGAAGAAAATAATTTTGTGCTTATCATGAATTAATACCTATAGGAATTTACCAACCATTTGACTTATATGGCTACCCTAATATATTATAATAATCATAAATAGTGATTAGTAAAAAATAATGGAGTACTTTTATGAGTAGATAAACTTCAGTTTTTTAATTTGAATTTCCTTTTGAAGTTAGGTAGGAATTTTGTAAAGTTATAATGGAAATTTTGGCCACGAAATTTGGCTCTTAAGATTTTTAGCTTATTTTAAGATGACCAAGGTCATCATAATTTTGAAGAATAAATTGATTAAAACAAAACTTCACCTAGATAAACCACAATAATGGTTGAGTTTTTCCACTAATTAACTAACTCAAAAAAATAACTAAGTTGTATTAAAATACTAATAACTATTGAAAATACTTGTAAAAAGGGGTAAATGAATAGTTTTTTTAAGTGATTTCTAACGATATAAGATAAAGACATGTATTTCTACATAATGACCTTAAAATTAGAAAATAATAGAGAAAGAGAGAGAAAATATAAATAAATTTCATAAGAACATGAGAGGGTGTATTACACATTTCAATCAATTTATCAAGTCTAATACTTTCCATTAGACTACTCTAAAGTTAATAAGCATTTCTAAGGTTATTTCTACAAAACACATTTTACCTAGAACTATATTAATGAAATGATAATGGTAGACTCATCATGGAGTGGAATTATAGGTGAGAAGGGAGGTTTCATTGTGATATGCTAGCCTCGATTTTATGATGTGTCTAGTCTTATTTTAGGAGTAAATAATTAACATGATGAGAGAAGATGGTGTATGTTGAAGGAATTTGTGTATTATCATGGTTTAAGAAATGATTAATCTTCAAACCTATGTGGGTTCATGGCATTTACCTCCATAATATTGAAGGGAACATGTAAAGTGTTTGAATAAATGCATGCTCACAAGCTTATGTTGGAGCTTTTGTTTGCAAAGGTAGAATTTTAGATAATGGTAAAGTCACTTACTAGGAAAACCTAAATATTATTGGTAAATTAGGTTGATTATGTGGTGCATATTAAATATAAATGAAACCTATCATAAGGGCTTCTTATAGATCAATAGCATCTAGTATTTTATAGAGAACAAGTTGAGAATCAAACATTGTTGTCCGAATGCAAAATCTAAAAAGAATCAACACTTTTTCTAATGCTAAAACTATGTGGTGAGTGATGTGGTTCATTTATCTTCAAGACCTATTTCATCGAAGGATGTGATAAAAAAAATGAATTAGTATTCAACATATTTAATCCCTTTTATTCTTAGTGTGTACATTATGGAGAAATATGAAGATATATTAATGTTGGAGGTCAAAGAACTAGAGATATCATAATTTCTCTCTTTTCATGAACACACTCAAGTAGTTTGAAAACTTATTGTTTTTTGGCTACCTACATTGAACCTTATAAGTCGATTCACTCAAATTAGACAACTAACTATGAGGTTTACATTCATTATATAGTTTTCTTTGTTGTAAAACCTACATACCGCAACAATTACTAGAAAAATTTAAACAAAAATACCTATTATTGTGATCAATAATGTCTCATTATTACCAAATGGTTCTTTAAATTTGACTTGACCATTATGAATATCATAAAAGTTCCAATATTGGTGCATCTAGCATATTTTTCACTACATTTATGGCATTTATCAAATTTTAAAGATATTAGGAATATCTCCAATATATTTATAGAAAAAAATCCTTAGAGGGATAGATTGGTCTCTTCACTTGTGTTATATTATGTGTTGAGATTTATTTTATGAAACTATTTTTAGATAAGATAATGATATTACAAAAATTTCATCTAGAGATTTACCATTAGATAAGGCATCTTCAACGGGATAAAATTTAGGCACTAGACTTCACAAATGGGTTAATTTTCCATTCCTTTCCCAAAATAAAGATTTTCTATTTTTCATTTTCTCTAAAAACGATTTGTCCAAATTCTATAGGATTAAATAATTTTACGTCAGAAGTCCCCAAATTTTTATAGTCTATAAAAAATCATTAGAAATTTAAATTATTTTTACAAAACCAACATTTTACAATTTACATATTAGGGACTAGTAAAATGGGCTAATATTTCTACACTTTAAGAAAAATTCCATCCTAAAAATACCCCCCAAATCTTCAAGATTCTTTCCCTAAAGCATGAGCTCACCCTAACAAGAAAAATGATCCTAACCTAAAAACTAAAAGGACGAAAATCATATGAGCACTCACTATAAAATGAGGAAGAAGATTATAATGCAAAAATATAACACACATATATATGGAGAAGGGAATTAATAATCATCCAAGAGTATGAAATGAGGATTTAAATCCTCTATTAGAGGTTAGGGAAAAAATAATGAATATACAAATTGTCCCTTCATGGAGGTAGTTGTCAATGATGCCTATTTCTCACCCCTTAGTTAGGTAATAAAGAGTTTTGAGTGATGTTGGGGTTCTAAACCTATTAGCGCAAAAATTCACAGTTGAGTTTCATGTTACCCATGGACCCAAAATATTCAAATATACAAAGGATATGTGTTGAATAGTTAGAAGGACTAGGTAATGAATTAAGATAAACACTTTTTAGTAGAGCAAGACTTCTACAATTCTAACCTTAGACTTAGGATGCAAGTGATTGGAGAAATAACATTGATAGTTGTTCCAATCATGTTTATACATGGTTAATACAAATAATAGATGAAATTTATTTTCCAAACCCTATTATAGGATTCAAACTTTTCCAAAAATCCCTTTAGGTTCTTATATGATTGTTGATATATTTACTAGAAAATGTTAACGATATCCTAGTTATTCCCCTATTGAATATATTTCAAATATGCAATTAGAAGTAATCCATCCACTATATATATGAATAATAACTCAAAGATAACATTAATTTGGCAGCATTCTAATAAAATTCTATAAGGTTATTGAGAGGAAGTAGATATTTTTTTTCGATGATAGGACAAATTTGGTGTCACTGTTGGACAATCTTGTATACTCCAACATTGGAGGAGAAAAATACTACTAGAAAAATTAACATTTAACATTATGATTAAAACATTGTGTAATGTGGATAAGTTTGAACAAGTAACACTCAAATATGGGCGCATATTTCTATCTTGAAAAAAAAAATGTGTTGAAGTCATGTTGAAGGAATATAAAATGACGGTATATGAAACATAAGGTGACACAACTTGAGGGACATAATGAGTTGGTAGGCTTTGCAAATGTCATTTTTGGAAATTGTTTTCTAGAAGTTGATCATAGGTGTTACCTAGCACAACTTTCACCTGTCTCACTGGATACACAGTTGGAACTCCTTCCTAGAAATCCAACTGGTGCAAATGACTCCTATATAATAGATGTAAATAGTAGTAGTATAGGATATTGTTGAAAATTGTAACTAGGTTCAGTCTTCATAATGACTAGTAATTATGAATTTTTGTAATGAAGAAGACAAACATAATAAAATTTATTTTGTGATGCTTGCCTCATAGGTTTCATGATCAAGGAGTTTTTATTATAGGTAAAATAATTCTTCTTGATGTCTTTAGGAATTTCCATCTTGTCATAAATGTCATTAAGAAGTGATGTATATGAAGTGATGTTACACTTGTAAAGAGAAAAATATTGATGTAAAATATATGCTCCAAGACCTTGTCATGGTGCTCCAAAGAAGTTGGCTTAAGTATGTTGGATAATCTCCTTTGATGAAATTTTCACTCTTAGCAAGTCATGTCGGCCTAGGAAAGTGAATTAGCCTCTATAAATAAGAGGATTGTGGCCTCATAACTACACCATCAGTTAAAATCTAATCTGCAATGAAGTGTGAGTTTAAGGACTGTGATTTGGTGCAAAGAAGATTAGTTTAAGGACTGTGATTTGGTACAAGGAAGATCAAGCAAAAGGCTGTGTTTTGATGTGAGGAAGGTAGTTTTCCACCGAAGAAAAGAGAAGGCAATCCAATGAAGAAAGGAGTATCAATATTGGGTATAATCCTTACGGTCAAGGTCTGTGATATAAGTACGAAATATAGTGTGAGAAAAATAGAAGATATACTGATAGAGGAGAGGCTACAAAGGAACGCGAAGAAAACGATAGGGTCTTAGTCAACCTTGTCTGCAACCTAGTGCATAAAGGAGACTGTGATCAATTTAGAGGAGAGGTAGTGCTAGCCTATAAATCGAGGACATCTCCTATTCTTTCTTGGGAAGCCATATAAATTTTAAAGGAGAGATACAACAGAAAAATGAGATCTCTCTCTATGGCATCAAGGACAAAGAAAGGTAGGTCGAGGAGAAGTGTTTTGGTGACCAAGGATACATCAAAGAAGAAAGAATGGAAGGCTAGGGACCAAGCTTCTCTAGGGCTGGTGCAAAGCCATGCATAAAAAAATATCAACATAAGAAGATTAGAAGAGAAACTGACAAGGGTCTATGTCATGATCGTGGTACTCATCAATTAAATACCTATAAGAAGAATTATTATCGTGTTTTCCTCTCCAAGAGGTAGAGGTTTTGGCCTTGGATTGAAAGCCTAAATATTTGTGTCTCTTGTGCAGTTTATAATTAACTTGATGAAGAACAAAATAATATAATGAAGATAAGAGCAAAGTGAAAGAAACATAACAAAATCACAAGTAATTATCATGAAAAATAAATTTTAATAAAATCCCTAATTTTTCACCATGGTATCCGACTCGCTAAGGTGTTGAAGACAAGAAAGGAAAATTTATCACGAAGACCCAAGGATCAAGCTTCAAAGAAGTCATCTAGGATCAATTTTCTAGAAGAAATCAAAGACAAAGAGAAGGATCTAAAACAAATCTAAGGAATCAAAGACAAAGAGAAGGATCTAAAACAAATCTAAGGAAAAATGTCTTCAGTAGTCTACAAGGAAGTTGGTTAAACCCTCAAGCTATCTCAAGAGATCAAAGACCTTATTAAAAGGATCTATACTTAAATATCATTTCGAGAAGAAATGTAAGATCAATGATGTGATATTTATCTTCAAGGAATCTAAATATATATTGTGATTGAAGCCAAGTCAACACTATTAGAAACTTTATTAAATCATAATTTTGTTGAAGCCATCATCAAGCCATCCTTAATCATCATCATCATCAAGGATCCAAGGTGATCTACCTCTTCACACCACTCTTGAAGAAGTCATTCTAAGAGGGATATCCTAATACCATCTACATCATCATAAAAAAGGAAGATGGTAAAATAATAAAGCATCTACTCAAGTAAGTATCTTAATGACTTCATATAAATCTGTCAAAATGAATTTCTGCAAGGAAAACAACAAATTTTATGGGACTTCAAACTTTCTTGCATGGAAGAAAAGGACATATCTAAATTTGATTGAAATTGAAGTCATGGACCATATCAAAGTTTCTATATATAAACATTCAAAAGACGATACTCAAGCTTATGCCAAATACATGAAGGGAGACATAAGAGCCCAAAGGATTCTTATAAGATCCATAAAGGACTCTCTCATCCCCTATGTATCAAAACTAGAAAATTCAAAAGAAATATATGATGAATTGATGGAAGTATTCTCAATGAGTAATACAGGGGAAGTAATATCTCTCAGAGAAGAAATATACAAGTTGAAGTAGTCAAGAGAGGAAGGAATCACTTCATATTTTATGAATATTTTCAAAATGTAAGATCAACTGCAGGAATTGGGAGAAGTAATGTCTGATAGATAAATGACTACAATGGTTCTGAATGCTCTACCGGAGGGATGGGGAAACTTCACTTCAAGAAACTATGGAAAGAAATATGCAACACCATTCCAGGATTGATGGTATCTATGTGATATAGAAGAGACTAGATTGAAAGCTAAAATTGATACATGATCAAATGAATAAAATCAAGCATATGCTTCCATGTCAAGAAGAAAGGGAAACTTTGGTAAGTTTGGTCCGCATAAGAAAAGAAGAAACATGGATAAGATGTGATGCTATGGATGTAATGAACCGGGGAAATATAAAAAGGATTGTCCAAAATCTAAGGACAAGAGGAAAAAGGAAGAAGCCCATGTCGCTGGAGAAATGGAAGAACCAGATTCAAAGAAACCTAATAAAGAAGAAGTGAAAGATCTCTACTATTATTGAGATAATATTCCTCTTTAAGAGGTATATGTCAGTTGTAAAATAGTATGTTAGGAATCATTTTATATTAGATAGATGCATCTCTTTAGAACTGACATTATGATATAAGGAGTAAAGTAGGAGCACTTTTCATACGAGGATGTCTGAAACACATTTATGTGACATCTGTGCTATGAGATAAGTGGTTCCTGGAAACCTCACTGAAAACAAAATTTATGGAAAGAAGTCATATAGATCAAGTGTCATCATTCAATAATCAATATGGAAATAGGTGCTGAAATTTTATAATGGAGTCCTCTTTGGATACATTGATTAGAAATAAAGAAAAAGGTTTCATCGAGAATTATAACTTGCATAATTTTGGGATTAGGATATGATGGCATATTGATGAAGCAGGTAAAGGGATTGAAACCTCTTCACTCTAAGGAAAACTTCTGCAGGATGAATCAAAAGAAAAGAGATGAGGTACATTTATATTTATGCTTACTATGAAGTCATGTCATATGGTTGCAAGTAGTATACTTCTATCTTTAGAAGTATGATAAAAAGAAAGAAAAACTTCCAAAGCACAGGTTTTCAAATAGGCATGATTCAAACCTGATGAAATCAACATAATATGTACTCATATGGAATATGAGGTGATTATACATTATCAAGGAGCTGCACATTAGAAGTTCCTATGAATGAAATAAAATTGTGTGGAGAAAGAAAAGAAAGAGATTTTGAGAAGTGCAACCATGAAAAGAGGTAGTAAACATCTAAGAAAGCCAAGGAGACTTGACTAGGAAATCTCCTAGGAAGATATGTAGAATCTTATAATAATTACAGTAAATATGGAGACCCTTGACAATACATATATTTAGGAGATGTGTTAACCTGTACAAAGGATGTCAATTCCTACAAGAAGATGCCATGATGAAATATCATCACTAAGGTAATTTTTATTTAAGTATTTATATTCATAATTAAATAATATATGTATGATCTTATGCAAGGCTTCCAAAGGGAATTATATGTCTTCCAAAAGTTAATAACCATATGGTAGGAGTAGATATCCTTGGAAGAAATATGGTTCGATGGAAATCAACATGACATGAAGCTAGACTAGATGAGAAGATTGATGGATCAATTTTTGAAAGAATGAAGACATGACTCTTAGATGAAAGTGATGGATGATCTATTTCCTATGAAGATATCCAAAATATGAAGGCTTCTCAACAATGAAGAAATTCATGACATCGAAGGAAGAAGTTCTTCGTGAGAAGCTGGGTGTTCCATCATTACTGCTGCAGGTCCCTGATTAAGAGGGAGCCTGGAAATAAGTTTCTTACTTGAAAAAAAACTTGGTAATTCCCAAGCTAGGAGGGATATTAGGTACATTCCTTGTATAGGAATGGGTATGTCCCTCCTAAACTAAAAGGAAGTGATAGATATGATTCTCTAATTCATGTGTCATGCACTAGACCAGGACTAACAACTGCAAGGCTTAGTGAATTCCATGAGGAGAGAATGGATAGATACATCAATTTTTTCTTCACCTGGGAAGAAAAAATGGAGGATTGGGTAATCCTCTGGCATCCGATAATCTTGAGGATGTATTACGGCATATAAGGTAAGAGTAGTCATGAAATAAAGAATATTCTTTGAGGATTGGGAATCCAAGATAATAATAGTCCTGGACATATCATGAATGAACCTGGGTGGGGTATGATCCAAGAGATACAATGATGAAGGTGTCTATAAATCATTGGTATTACCATCATTTTGGCTCATGGTATCGTGGAGAGATGGAGCTGTTAGTCAAGGTCTTGCACTATGACAATGATGGTTGATACGAAACTATACAGATGGGATTACCAATCTGATTCTTCTTATGAGATTATTCAAATTGAGAGTGACCATGTACCATTATGAATACCTCCCTAGTTAAGAGGGAGTTTTGAAAAGTGTAACTAGGTTCGGTCTTCATAATGACTTGAAATTATGAATTTATGTAATGAAGAAGACAAATATAATAAAATGTATTTTGTAATTCTTTTCTCATGGGTTTCATGAGCAAGGAGTTTTTATTATAGGTCAAAGACTTTTTCTTGATGTATTTAGGAATTTTCATATTGTTATAAATGCCATTAATAATTCATGTATATGAAGTGATATTACACTTGTAAAGAGACAAATATTGATGTAAAATATATTCTCCAAGACCTTGTCATGATGCTCCAATGAAGTCGGGTCAAGTATGATGGATAATATCCCTTGATGAAGTCAGCTCACTCTCAGCAAGTCATGTTGGCCTAGGAAAATGAATTATCCTCTATAAATAAGAGGACTACAACCTCATAACTACACCATCAGTTCGGATCTGTTTTACAATGAAGTGCGAGTTTAAGGACTGTGATTTGGTGCAACGAATATCGACTTAAGGACTGTGATTTGATACAAGGAAGATGAAGCAAATATTGTGATTTGATGCAAGGAATGCAGTTGTCCATCAAAGAAAAGAGAAGACAATCCAACAAAGAAAGGAGTCTCAGTCTTGGGTATAATCCTTACGATTAAGGTCTGTGATATACGTCTGAATTGTAGTGCAAGAAAAGGAAAATATATACCACATGAGGAGAGGCTACAAAGTCATGCGAAGAAAAGGATAGGGTCTCAATCTACATTTTCTAAAATGTAGTGTGTAAAGAAGACTGTGATCAATTTAGAGGAGAGGCGGTGCTAGCCTATGAATTGAGGACATCCCCTATTCTATCTTGGTAATGCATATACATTGTCAAGGAGAGCTACAACAGAAAAAGGAGATATTTTTCTAGGGAATCAAGGAAAAATAAAGGTAGGTTGGGAGAGGTGTTTGGGTGACTGAGGCTAGATCAAGGAAGAAATAATCAAATGTTAGGGAGCGAGATTCCCCAAGGCTGGTGCAAAGTAGTGCAGAAAAGAAGATCAACATAAGGAGCCTAGAAGAGAAAGTGACAAGGGTTTGTGTCATGGTTGTGTTACTCACCAATTGAAGATATATAAGAAGAATTATTTGTGTCTCCTGTGCATTTGACAATTGACTTGATGAAGAACATAATAATCTAAAAAATATAAGATCTAAGTGAAAGAAGCATAATGAAATCACAAGTAATTATCATGAAAGAGAGATTTTAATAAAAACCCTAATTTCTCAAGAAACATAGCTCTAGTATTGATAACATTTGGATATTTTATTTCGATGGTTCGAAAGTGTAGGAGGGATATGGAGTTGGTTACATTTTAATAGACCTATGATAGAACAAACATATGATCTCTTTCCGCTTGGAATTTGAGTGCACCAACAACATTCTAAATATGAAACACTCATTCTGGTTCTGAAGAAACCCATCAACCTTAGAGTTGAATTTATCAAAGAAATAGGTGACTCAAAAATTATCACATGAAAGGTACGAAATACGATACATTTTGGGTCACCTAATCTAAAAAATTATCAACTTGAGGTATGGAAGTTAATTTCACAATTCAAAGCTTTTAATATTATTTATGTTCCTCGAATTTTCAATGTTGCTAGAAGGTTGTCACCATTAAGGGATGGATTTTCAGTTGAGATTATTTATAGGCAATCCGTTCCTAATAACATTAGTAAATTTCACATTTTTAATGATGACTAGCAGATACTGGACTTTATGGTTGATGGTGATGTATTCAAGGATGTATCTATCGATGAAGATGACCTTGAAAAGATATTATAGGGGTCAGCACAAGCAAGCAGTGTGGTATCACTAGAAAATTTGTACGACCTAAAAGTGTTGGGAAAAATACTGAGAGGGGGGGGGGGGTGAATCAATAATTATAACTTACTGAAATTTTTTAATTTTTCCTTACTGATTTCTATACGTGACTTTAATGAACCCAACTAGTGTGCACATGGATATCCTTAAGAAAACATGCATATGACTAGAGATGTTATTATGCAGATAATTATTTACTTAAATCAGTGCATCATTCATTCACCAGATGTTTAGTAAGCAACACGAAATGCAGTAAGAACAGAATAAATCATCACACATAAGAAATACACATGAACACCAGGATTTTTAGGTGGAAACCCAATTCGGGAGAAAATCACTGTTGCTGTCGTCTCTGTCTTCAATATTTATTATATGGAAAACTTCTTACATTATTGTACTAATGCAGACTCATATCAATACACAGGAATCTACCTGCAGAATACTGCAACCTTCTCTCATTTTCTAGCTTCTACTGGAAGGGAGCTCCAACCCCTTGATATCGTTTACCAGCCACTACTGGAAGGGAGCTTCAACCCCCTGATCAGAACACCAGATTCTACTGGTAGGAAGCTTCTACTTCCATGTTGAAGGCTTCAACCCTCAGAACCACTGCAAACCACGTTTCATCAATTTTCACAGTGGATCCCACAGCTTCAACACAACTCATTATTAAGATCCTCAATAATAAACTTCACCCAAACCTCAATAAGAAAAATGTAATCACTGTAACCAGAACATAGTAATAACCCATATTTCAGAATCAGTATGAAAAATCAATCTCAACCTTGATCATTCATTATCTTGAAATACATATGCTACTTCGCTTCACTAAACCCACGTGTATATGCACTTTCCTTCACACCAACCTACGTATAGATCTGCGAATATTGTTTTTACAGAATATGATCTGTCTCAGATCAAGATTTGAGGCTTTCAGTCAGATATCTTTCCAGTATTGTAGAACCCTTAATAATTCAGTCATCATTAAACATATTTACTCACTCATTGATCATATTTGTACATATTCAGCTTAGCAACATATACAGTATTCAAGCAACCCAGATCTACATGAAGACTTCATTGACAAACAACATGAATACATCAACAATAAACAGATAACCTCTGCAGTAAGCTTCAGAAACCCCTAATTTTCATACGTGATTTTTCTGAGACAAATCTGCGTATATACACGCTTTCACCATGACAAGCTTGTGTATAGATCTATAAATATTAAATTTGCAAAATGTTTCAGATCTATAGAATTACCCAGATTTCTTCACTTCACTGCAGCAAACATGCGCCAGGTCACAAATCTAACCATCTCTTCAATAGATCAGGTACATAGTCATTTCAAGTCTAGAGACCTTGATCCATCATTGTATCCAATGGTGCATCATAGATTTAGATCTACCAATAATTTCATCGCATGCAGATATAATTTAGAGAGAAGTATTCAGTAACAACCCTTACACATGCACACCCTTGCACTATGATATTTTTCTCCTTATATAGATTTAGCCTTTACCAATACCATGAGCCAAAACCACACAACTGCCGATGTTATTCTTGGACAGAATAAAAAAGATAATACAACAGTCAATACTGTGGGCTAATACCATGCTAATGTCCCCTGGTATCATAATTTTAGAGCGCAAAAGGTATATGTAAATGTGATTATTATTACCCGCGTGTATACACGACTTCTCTTCATAAAAAATGCGTATATAATAATTTTGGATGTATCCGCGGGTTGCCTGTATACCAAGTAGCATATACATTTCCTTCATATGCAGGTTTCCTTCATCAAACCTGCATATACATTGAGAAATATTTACTATTTCATTTTTCTGGCGCTTACTAGAATTCCTTTCTCTTTCACATCTGAACTGATCTATAGAAACTTCATTTTTACATATTTAAAAAATAGGTTGCTATCAAAAGGAAACTCATAAAGTAGGTTGCCATCAAGGAAAACATATTGCATCATATTTCCAACAAAAATATTAGTTTGGGGGGTTATTCAAAGAAAAAAATCATAGCTGTACACTTTCACATGAACAAGTAAATCTTGGCATGGAAGAAGACCCACATTATGTAAATCTCAGTGCTTGCTACACACCTCAAGAATGGAAAGCTTTTATTCAGCTCTTTAAGTAGTATCGAGATGTATTCATGTGGATGTACGATGATATTAAGACTTACAATATGAAAATAATCCAACATGTAATTCCAATAAAGGAAGGGGTCAAGCCTTTCCAACAAAAACCAATAAAATTTCATCCCAAGCTTAAACCCCTCATTCAGAAAGAATTAAGAAAATCATTGGATGCTTGGATCATATTTAAAGTTCATCATTCAACATGAGTCTCCAATCTCGATCCCGTAAGGAAGAAGTCTGGGGAAATATGTTTGCGCATTGATTTTCACAATTTGAACCACACCTCGGACAAGGATAATTACACATTGCGGTTTATGGAAAAAAAATTGCAAAAAGTATCAGGGTCAAAAATATTCATGTTGCTCGATGTTTTTTCTGGTTAAGACAAATTTTTGGTGGCGGAACCCGACAGACATAAGACCACTTTCAAGACAAAAATGGGGTACTTTTTCCTTCAAAAGAATTCCTTTTGGACTTATCAACGTAGGAGATAATTTCCAATGCACTATGGACATCGCATTTCACAGTTTTATTGGGCAAAGCGTTGTTGTTTACTTAGATGATGTGACCTTTTTTCCGAAGAAGATATCTGATCACTTGCATCATCTAAAGTAAATTATCGAGCTATGTCGCAAATATGTGATATATCTGAATCATAGGAAGAGAATTATACAGTGCTCGAGGTAAATATCTAGGTCCATATCATCACAAAGAGGGGGATTAAATTGGACCTAGAACAAGTCAAAGCTATCACTCAAATTTCCTTTCCAGTAAGTAACAAATATATGAAATCCTTCTTAGGGAAAATAATTTTCCTTCATAAGTTCATCTCACGATATAGACACATAGTAAAAAAAATTATAGTAGATGGTGAAGAAGGATGTAATTTACAAATGGGATAAAAGGGAAAAGGATGCTTTCACCAATATTAAGGAAGCAATCGTTGAAGCTCCAACACTATATAGTCTGAATTTCAACCTATATTTCTTATTGTATACCTTTTCTTCGGATACTTCACTTGCACCCATTCTCACACAAAAGGATGATCAAGGTAACGAGCGACCTATATGTTGAAAATTTTGAACAAGAAATTCTCAATTTGATTTTTCCATGATTAAATTGAGAAAATTTGAATTTCCACATCAACATACAACTTGGATGCAATTAACTGAGGTGACATGGCTCTTGTCACTCAGTTAGCTCAGTAAATAAAAGTTAGAGGAGTTAGAGATTAGTTAAGCACGTGTGATTCTAATTTGTAGCAATCGAGGTCAGTTATTTCAATCGAGGTCAGTTATTTCAAGTTGTTTTCAGTTAAACTAGTTCTAACTATTGGAGGGACTAGTGAAAGGTCAGTTAAGCAGTGAGACTTCAGTGAAAGTTAGTGATCATCTAGTTAAATGATCAATCAAACCAAAATATCTAGTGCATGCATAGAATTCAAGTTCCTCAAATGTGACGGAGATTCCAGCGTAGTGTAACATTAGTTGTACACTAGTATTGAGTGTACATGTGTTGCATTAAGTCATATGATCAACCTTGGGAATTGCACCATCCATTTGGGAGAAATTCCTAAATAATAGGTGATGGGACTCAAAAATAGACATAAATTAAGGTTCATTTGACCATCCTTCAGCACATTAAACCTCTATTTTTGCATTATATGTCATATTTTTAGCTTTAATATGTTCATTAGGAATATTTAGAGATAATTGCATATTTGTGCCTAATATTATTTATTTTTGTAGAATATTGTGAGACTATTGGACAAATTATGAAGATTTGGAGGAGGAGATAATCTAGGGACTTGCTCCCTACTATAGGAGGATCAATATTGGAGAATAAATGAACAAAATATCATGAAATTATTGAGAAATTCTGGAACTCCAATGACTGAGAAAATCTAGGAATGTGTTCCATGTCATTAAATGCAGATTCCTAGTTTTGGGAGCCAGATCCACTATTTGAGGGATTTTGGAGGGGAAAGCTTCCTCCTTTCAAGGAGAACGCTTCCTCATCATTTTTTATAAGTATCAATTCTAATTTTCCTCTAGGGGCATGTTTTTCTTAGTATTCTTGTGGATAAAACTTGTTGTTTAACAGCTCCATTTTTATTTCTTGTAAGGATTTACTTGGATTAATTAAAATAATGAAGTTTGGTGCCATTTTTAGGTTATAAAGTTTGGAATGCTTCATAGGACTCTAAGTATCCTTGGGCTTGGCCATCCCAAGAGCCTAAACTCCATTTTGTACAACTTTATCTTCTTTTCACTTCTTATTCATATGCATCTCTTATTCTTGTTTTGTCTATTTTTGTATTTAGTATTGATGTTTTTCTTGTTGCAGGATTGAGTTAAATGATTGAAGTGAGTTATTTTGTAGGTTATTTAGAGATTAAAAATAATTATTCATCCTTTTAATAAATTTGGAAGGTCATCTTCATCATTGAGCTACTTGGATTTGGTTACTAGTTCATGAATATAGGTTACCAGTTCATGAATAAAGGATTTCTAGAAATGCCTTGTAGCGAAATGGTAGTAATTTTCTACTATTTTTTAGAATGGGTTAATGAGTTTCATTTGAATTGATTACACTTGTATTATATCATAAAAAAATTTAAGTTAATAAAAAAATTTACTCCATTGAATTTTCACTTGGTTAGGTTAGACATTTGATAGGTTAACTAGCTCGCTAGTTCTTGAATTTCCAGTTTTTAGAGTAGTAATTTTCTGTTATTTTAGCACATGTGAACAGGGGTATTTTCGAGTGATTACAATTGGAATGGAGACATAAGACATCCTACTTACTAAAAAAAATTTTCCCATCCCATTTTCATTTGATTTACTTAGTCATTCAATGAGTTATCTCCTAAACAAGACTTCTTGTAGCAAAACATAATTTTTTGTATCAAAACAAGACTTCCTGTAGCACTCTTGTAGCACATGTAAAATTGATTAGATTTGCTCCCAAATATTGGTTTTTGAATCTTAGGCTTTAGTCATGACCCCTATGATATAAATCCATGATTGAGGAATAATAAACACCACTTAGGACATGCATTTTTACAAAGTAGATTAGGAATGTTTATTTCAATTCATGCTCTTAGGATTTCAATTACAAATTGTTGATTAATTTCTTTTCAAATTAAAATTTCCATTTCTGAAATTAGCTTAAGATTTTATTTCATGAAATTTACTCCATTACTTTAGATCAACTAAAGAAGGACACATAGTATGCTGCACAAATAGTTCTAATACCTCCTAAGTTTGTACAAACCCTAGGTGATAATTAGAGTTTGTAGCCTTGGAAGTTGCGAAATTATTGTTGCAATACTGAGGCCCATCAATTTTTGGCATTGTTTCTGAGGAGGTGTCAAAGTATGAATTGTTTTCTTCCCTAGTTGATTAATTTCCTTTATTTTTGCAAAAACAAAAAAAAATATTTTCATTAGCCATATGTCATTTCAAAAACAAGAAATTGCATTGCATTACCATTCTTATTCAAAAATAAATTTAAGAATACTTCTCCAACACCAAATCCCCCCCATTTGATCACGTGGTGCACTAAGAACCACACAACCATTGAATTTTGTAGGTAGAAGAAGAAGAGGTGGCAGAGAAGGTAGAAGAAATGGATGGAGATGATGACAATGAAGAAGATCCTCTTGGATTTCCCATTCAATGTTAGGTCCCTATATTACTAGTATAGTTCCTTATTGTTGTTAGTGTAACCCCCTTATTGTTATTATTGTACCCTTGTAACCCCCATTTTATTATTATTTTGCCCTTAAATTATTATTGTTAGGTCAGCTAGGATTACATTGTGGCCCATTAGGATTACATTATGGCCCCATGGACTCCTATATATAGAAAGGAGGTTTTGTAAATTGGATCATCCAAGATTTGTTCATTTATGTAATGTATTGGAGGTTTCCCCCTCGAAGTAGATTATTTCTAAGGCGTTGATATATCTTTTCTTCTATTTTTGGAGCTGGTTACACAACATTTGGTATCAGAACCTTTGGATTCTAGGGTTTCGCTGCTCCAAACAGGTCATCGTGGAATTTTCGCTATAACTTTTGTTCTAAGAAGTTTCAAAAGCTGAAATTTTTAGGGTGCGAAGCCGAAATCCTGAGGAAGATGTTCTAAAAATTTCAATGCTTGGTTCGCAATATTTTCGGATATATGATCTGTTGAAGTTAGGTATTTGTTTAGGCTCCTAAACAAGTCATCGTGGCATTTGCGCTATAATTTTTTTTCTACGAAGGTTTAGAATCTGAAATTCTTATGGTGCAAAGCTGAAATCCTGAGGAAATTATTCAAAAAATTTCAGAGATTTTTTCACAATATTTTTGGAGATATGATCTGTGGAAGGTAGTGCTTTTTCAGGCTCCTGAATTGCATCTCAAAGAGGTGATCGTGGGAAAAGTTCAATAACTTTCTCTCTGGGAATCGGATTGGAGTGCCGTAAAAAGTGGTCGCAAGCACACAGACTGTAGTTTATTTTCTATCAAGGTTAGAGACAAATGACGAAACAGTGATACGTGGCAAGTCTTACAAGTTCACTCTACTGAACTAGTCCATAATTAGGTCATTGTGGGAGATTGGACACAACTTTGTCTTGGAGAATCCAAATCAGGTCAGACCTGTGGCATTCAAAAGATAATTTAGAGGGCTACATCAGTACCAAAATTTAGATATTGAAGTGCTGCAATCACAGAGATAATACAATTTCAATATCGAGCTCCTCAAAAGCAAGAAAAAGGTGTGTATTTTTTTTTTCCGAATTGCATAAGTCTTGTTTGAAGAATCAATTTTAATTGATTCCAAGGGCATATTGTAGAATATATATCAGTATTGGGTTCTAAAATATGCCTTGTAAAAATAATTCAACACCCATTAAGCCTTCAAAAGGCTCTACTATGACTCGTGAAGATGAAGAATTGCAACATGATCTATCAAAATTACAAGAGAAAGTGCAACAAATTTCACTCTCGCAAAGAGAAAAAAAAAATGAAATGGAAGTTTTGAAGAAAGGTGTGGAAGTGAAGATGGATGGCATGGAATCTGGCATGGAAGCTAAGATGGAAAACATGAAGAATGATCTAAAACCAGACATCAAAGGTTTGACAAAGTTGATACAAGAAATGTTTCCTAATGGTGAAAAGATAGTAGAAGAACCTCATGATGAGAACAAAATAAATGTTAATCGTGATTTCATAAACTCTAATGTTGGCGGGAAGAACCACCATATTCCAAAAATGGATATGAGGAAGTTTGATGGAAAGGATCCTGTAACATGGATACTACAGATTGAGCAATATTTTGATCTCCATAACGTGCAAAACACACAAAAGGTACGCATTGCAACTTTACATTTAGAACAAAATACATTTGTATGGTATCAATGGCTTTGCTCCCGTAAAAAAATTGTCACTTGGTCAATTTTTACGGAGGAAATGATAGCACATTATGAGGATACAAAGAGCAACACCTTTAGCCAATTGATAAATCTCAAACAAAAGGGTTTAGTGGGGCAGCACATTGAGGACTTCCAAAAATTGAATATAAGGGTAACTGATATTCCAGAGGAACACATGATCGATCTCTTCATAGGCACTTTAAAGGATAACATCCAACATGAAGTTCGTGTTTTGGAACCAGATTCATTGGAGAAGGCATTCAGGTTGGCAAGAAAAGTTGAATGTAAAATAATGGCGACAAGGAAGCCTACTACTCAATTCTATAAAGAAGGAAGTGTTGCTACGTCTAGATTTCCACAACCTACAAGGTTGACACCACAACAATTGGAAGAAAAAAGAGCAAAAGGGCTTTGCTACAGTTGTGATAGAAAATACACTAAAGGTCATAAGTGTGCTGAGAAGAAATTATTTACATAGATTGTGAAGAGGAAGAAGAAAATGAACAAGAAGAGGATATACACCAGGAACCAACCCTAGAAGAGGAAGAAATGAATCCGACCATATCGTGTAATGCACTGGCAGGAATTACCACTCAAACTCTCAAGATAGAAGGACAAATCAAGAAGAAAAAGGTAATAGTGTTGATTGATTCAGGTAGCACCCATAATTTTATTCATTGTAAGGTAGCCAAGGAATTAAATTGTTTCCTATACCCAAAACCAGAATGTCAAGTGATGGTTGCAAATGGAGGAACTATAAATTTCTCTGGAAAATGCCATAATATCAAGCTAACCATGGGGGAATATGTATTGACTAGTCCAATGCTTTCAATTCCTATGGGAGGTGCTGATGTTGTACTAGGAGTACAATGGTTACAATCTTTGGGGACGGTAGCTTTTAATTTTCAAGAACTTTTCTTGAAATTTTTTTCAGAAGGAAAGGAAGTCGAATTACTGGGTATTGCAGGGAAGCCAGGAAAGATAATAAGCTCTAATGTCATGACAAAGCTTCTAAAGAAAGAACAACGAGGCGTAATTGCACAATTATGCTCACTAGAAGTTCCAACATCAAAATCATCTATTTCTATAGATCTCCAACAAGTCTTGGACAATCATTCCAAGGTGTTTGAAACTCCCAAAGGACTCCCACCTATTCGTGATCATGATCATGCTATTCATTTGATTTCAGGAAGTGTTCCTCCAAACATCAAGCCTTATAGATATCCTTACTTCCAAAAGAGCGAAATTGAACGTATGATTGCAGAAATGTTAGAGGCGGGTATAATTCAACCTAGTCAAAGTTCTTTCTCTGCTCCTGTAGTATTGGTACACAAGAAGGATGGATCAGGCGAATGTGTCCGGATTATAGGGAGCTCAATAAGCTCACCATTAAAGATAAATTTCCCATTCCTGTGATTGATGAATTATTGGATGAATTACATGGAGCAATTTATTTTACCAAGTTGGATCTTCGTTCAGGATATCATCAAATTAGAATGAAGACTCAAGATATTCCAAAAACAACATTTCGAACTCATGAGGGTCATTATGAATTTTTGGTCATGCCTTTTGGCCTTACCAATGCACCTTCTACATTTCAAGGGTTGATGAATTCCATTTTCAAACCCTTCCTTAGAAAATTTGTGCTAGGATTTTTTGATGATATACTAATCTACAGCAGGTCTTGGAAGGATCATGTTGAACATGTTGACAGGGTGCTCAAACTATTGCAGGAGAAACAATTATATGCAAAAAAATCAAAATGTTTCTTTGGAGTACAAGAGGTGGAATATCTGGGTCATATTGTATCTCACGAGGGTGTTAAAGTAGACCCTAACAAAATTAAAGCCATTAAGGAATGGAAAGTCCCCACAACCATAAAGAAGGTGCGAGGATTTCTTGGGTTAACAGGGTATTATCGCAAGTTTGTTAAGAATTATGGGAGAATAGCAGCACCTCTAACAACATTATTGAAGAAAGATGCATTTTCATGGACTTCTGAAGCAACTAAGGCCTTTGAACATCTTAAAGAGGCAATGTGCCTAGCACCGGTCTTAGCTACGCCAGACTTCACAAAAACCTTTACTGTGGAATGTGATGCCTCAGGAAATGGAATTGGTGCAGTTTTAATGCAGGAAGGAAGACCCATTGCTTTTGAAAGTCGTCCAATCAAAGGAAAGTATTTACAGAAACCTATTTATGAGAAGGAAATGTTAGCAATACCGCATGCACTAAAGAAATGGCGAACTTACCTAATGGGAAGACACTTCAAGGTAAAAAATGATCATGATAGTCTTAAACACTTTTTGGAACAAAGACTAACTTCATAAGAGCAGCAAAAATGGGTCACAAAGATGTTGGGTTATGACTTTGAAATAATCTACAAAAAAGGAAAGTTTAATGTTGTTGCAGATGCACTCTCAAGAAAGAATGAAGAGGTGGAAGCATTGCTTTGTGCCATTTCTATTATCCAACCAGATTGGATAACCGAAACAAGAGATGAATGGAAGAAGGAAAAAGATGTATGGACACTCATTCAAAAGTTGCAGCAAGATCCTAGTACATCTGATACATTTAGTTGGAAAAATGATTCCTTATGGTACACAGATCGCTTATATCTTTGCAATAATTCCCAACTAAAACAAAATATTCTTCTCGAATTGCACACTTCTCCTTTAGGAGGACACTCAGGATTTTTAAAAACTTACCACAGGGTGAAGAAAGAATTTTTTTGGGATGGCCTTAAATCTGATATTCAAAAGTTTGTGGCGGAATGTTTTGTTTTCCAGCAGAATAAAGTGGAAACAATTAAGACCCCGGGACTTCTATAACCTTTATCCATTCCAAGTCAACGTTGGGAGGAGATTTCAATGGATTTTATCACAGGTTTACCTAAGTCCGAAGGAAAGAGTGTCATCATGGTGGTAGTTGATAGATTTACCAAGTATGTACACTTTTGTGCATTATCTCATCCATTTAAAGCAAGTACAGTTGCTACTACATTTATGGACAGAATTCAAAAGCTACATGGAAGCCCAAGGGTTATTGTGAGCGACAGAGATCCTATTTTTACTGGAAATTTTTGGATGGAGTTATTTTCTTGTTTGGGTACTCAATTAGCTCATAGCTCATCTTATCATCCTCAATCTGATGGTCAAACTGAGATAGTAAATAAATGTTTGCAAGGATATCTTCGTTGTTTTGTATCCGATAAACAAACACAATGGGTCAAGTGGTTACCTCTCGCTGAATGGTGGTATAACACTTCCTTCCATACTGCAGCAAAAATGACCCCATTTATGGCACTTTATGGATATCATCCACCACCCATCACATCATCTTTAAGAGAAAATTCGAAGGTTCAAGCAGTGGAAGATCACATCAAGCATCAACAAGAAGTTCTCCAACTCTTAAAGGATAACCTGAATTTGGCACAAAATCGAATGAAACAACAGGCAGATCAACATCGCAGGGAGAGAAGTTTTGATGTAGGAGATTGGGTATTTTTACGGCTACAACCATACAAAAAAATGTCCCTCAAGCAAGCTAAGAAGGATAATAAATTATCACAAAAGTACTATGGTCCTTACAAGGTGTTGCAAAAGATTGGTACTATGGCATACAAATTGGAGCTTCCTGCTTCTTCGCGAGTACATCCAGTTTTCCATGTTTCATGCTTAAAGAAGGTTATAGGTGAAAATCTTCCAGTTCAAACAATATTGCCAGAACTTGATGAGGAAGGAAAATCATATTGGAACCTGAAGCGGTCATGGAAACAAGAACTCGACAGCTACGGAATCGATCAATTTCAGAGTATCTCATCAAGTGGAAGAACTTACCCACTGAAGATTCTACATGGGAGGATGAGAATTTTATACAGAAGCACCCAGAGCTACTCAAGCATTGAGGACAACACTTTTTTGAAGGACAGGGGCATGTTAGGTCCCTATATTACTAGTATAGTCCCTTATTGTTGTTAGTGTAACCCCCTTATTGTTATTATTGTACCCTTGTAACCCCCATTTTATTATTATTGTGCACTTAAATTATTATTGTTAGGTCGGCTAGGATTACATTGTGGCCCACTAGGATTACATTATGGCCCCATGGACTCCTATATATAGAAAGGAGGTTTTGTAAATTGGATCATCCAAGATTTGTTCATTTATGTAATGTATTAGAGGTTTCCCCCTCGAAGTGGCTTATTTCTAAGGCGTTGATATATCTTTTCTTCTATTTTTGGAGCTGGTTACACAACA
>JAXQQM020058108.1:0-107053 GCA_034641835.2 Pinus albicaulis | reverse complement strand
TTAATCGTTTCCTAGATCCATCTAACTGACGAGGTAACATACGAGAGGGATCAAATCTCTCGAGGTGCAAACCTATTTTTTGAGTGCAAAACTTGAGGAAAGGTTTGCACTTCGAGAGATTTGATCCCTCTCGGCACATGATAGATCCAGAGTTAGATGGATCTAGGCTGGTTCCAGTCGGAGGAATCAACGTCACATTTTTCAGATTATTAAATTTTTTGTATATTTTTGAGATGTAAGATAGATCTAGGATGGTTTCAGTCGTGTGCTGCCAAAGAAAATCTATCAAAGATATGGTTAATTTTATCAGTAATATGTAAATATATCAAATATTAATATAATCATTTTAAATATGCTAAATATTTCTGAGATTGACTTGGTCATTTTAATTTTAATTAGTTACTCCTGCCTGCTAAGCTACCACTAAAATCAAATGAATTTGAAGATGAAAAATGATGAAATATTTTTTTTAAATGCAAAGTGACAATAATAGTGCTGAAAGATAGAAAATGTGAATAATAAGAATGTACTCATGTTACAATCAATCTCAAACTATTTTCTTCTACTATTCTTATTTCCTCCCTTGTTAGTTTTGTTATCTTTTCATATTGATTATATGAAAAAGAAAATTTAAATCATAAACCATTTAAATCTTTAGCTCGATCTATTGTAGTAAACATGATACCTTGTCTCTCTTGCTCTCCAATATTAATAGCTTAAATTACTATAACAAAAAAATCAATCTACATTGTTAATAACTTTGTGTGCTTACACTAAAATCAATGCATATTGTTAATCCAATCACTTTAATATTAATGTACCGTCATATATCCAATTACATCAAATCATAAATCAACATATACATTGAAATCAATGCGTTTAATGCAAGCAATCAAATAAGATTAGAAAATAACTTCTACATTGAAATCAATGCACCTAATACAATCAATCAAATAAGATTAGAAACCAACATCTACACCGAAATCAATGCATTTACTCAAAGCAATCAAATAGGATTAGAAATCGCCATCTACACTGAAATCAATGCATTTAGCACAAACAATCAAATAGTATTAGGAATAATCTACATTGAAATCAATGCATCTAGTGCAAGCAATCAAATATAATTATAAATCGACGTCTAAATTGAAATCAACACATCCAGTGCAAGCAATCAAATAGTATTAGGAATCATCACCTACACTGAAATCAATGCATCTAGTGCAAGTAATTATATATCATTAGAAATAAATATCTACACTAAAATCGATGCATCTAGTGCAAATAATCAAATAGGATTATAAATCACCATCTCCACTTAAATCAATCCATCTAGTGCAAGAAATATTCTTCCCTATCTCCACCCTCCATCCATATCTATATCCCCATCCATCTCTTTTTTTTTGTCTCTATCTCACCCCCCTAAACACACACGCTCTCGCACTCCATATATATCATTCTCTTTGTCGATCACCCTCTCTCCCCATATCTCTCTTCTTCCCTCTCTTCCCCTTCTCTCCCTTTCCCCCGCTAATATCTCTCTTTCCTCCTTTTGTCCTCTCTCTCTCTCCATCTTCCTTATCACTCTCTCTAGAAACCAACATCTACACCGAAATCAATGCATTTACTCAAAGCAATCAAATAGGATTAGAAATCGCCATCTACACTGAAATCAATGCATTTAGCGCAAACAATCAAATAGTATTAGGAATAATCTACATTGAAATCAATGCATCTAGTGCAAGCAATCAAATATAATTATAAATCGACGTCTAAATTGAAATCAACACATCTAGTGCAAGCAATCAAATAGTATTAGAAATCACCACCTACACTGAAATCAATGCATCTAGTGCAAGTAATCAAATATCATTAGAAATAAATATCTACACTAAAATTGATGCATCTAGTGCAAATAATCAAATAGGATTAGAAATCACCATCCCCACTTATATCAATCCATCTAGTGCGAGAAATATTCCTCCCTCTCTCCACCCTCTATCCATATCTATATCCCCCTCCATCTATTCTTTTTTGTCTCTCTATCTCACCGCCCTAAACACACGTGCTCTCGTACTCCATATATATCAATCTCTTTTTCAATCACCCCGTTACACAGTAATTTGTCACCATCCCTACCATTCCCCATCCCGCACAATGGAGGACCCATTTCGTGACCTGTGAACATTGTCATGCCTTGAAAACATCATCAATGCATCCCTCTAAGCATGAGCTTTATTTTCCCTTGAGACATCTCCTTGTAAAAATCATGAAAAACATCCCTTTTTGCATTGGCGCGGGCAGGCAGTTCAGTACTCGCGCCAATGAGGAAAATCCTGCAAAGAGGTCGCGCCACTTGGCGCTCTGTCATAGAGCAGTAGTCGCGCCACCCATTTTAGGGACTGTTTTTTAAATATGGATGGCGGAAGTTGAGTTCCAACAAACTCACAAACCATCGCCTATCTTGAGTTGGGAGGTTTGGCTGCGGGAGTTCTATGGAAGGGAAGTGGTTTTGCCACCTCCCATGGAACCTTCCTTGTTGATAGGGCCAATCCCATAATAATAGGGATCCCAACTCCCTCCTTCCCCATCTATAAAAGCCTGCTCAAATCCATAGCAAGCTAGTCTGGAAGTGCCTAAGCTTTGTATCTCCATATTCCCAAGAGCCTTTGTGCTGTAAAGAATCCCTTCTTTCCCTTAAGGCCCATTCAAGCGAGGAGACCATTGTTACGAGACTCTGGAGAGGTTTCCCTTTCCTTGACGAGCTTTGCGAGACGTGGACGACCGGAGACCCGTTCGAAGGAAGCTGCGACGTCAGAACTTGGTTGTAACTTCTATTCGTTTATCATTTTAATAGATGACTATGATTATGGTTCCACTCCTTTTTCCATCATGTTAATGCGAGTAATATCTTTTCTGACCGATGTTTAGTTGCGTATGCTGGTTCCTATGCTTGTATCTGTTCGTTTCTTCTGTGTGCAGGTGTTCATCCGTGGAGATCGTGGAAGGATTGTGATCTGCCAGGGCTGAAGGACGGGGACATCTTCTTCTTCAGATCTAGCGTTGGAATCCAGGTAGGCTCTTATCCCAAGTCTTTCATTTGTAACTAGGAGCTTGCGTCATAGCATTGTTTGTTTGTTGCTAGACCCCTGCTGGGCTAGTAGGGATCGCCTCTGTCCGCAGAGGGGATTTACCTCCTCAACAAATTGGCGACTCCGCTGGGGATCGTCCGGTTTTCATTGTCTCGTTTATGTTGTTTCGCTCTGATTGTTTTTCCTTGCTTGATGAACCTTCTGGGTTGGGTTCTTTCATTATTTTAGCTTCTTGGTTTGCTTAGCTTGCATTGGTATGCTTCTGGAGTAGCTTGTTTTTAATTTTTGCTAAGAAACTCGACTGGCGCGGTTTTTAACCCGACAGTCGCGCCAATTGGCGCACGTTGCCTTTGTATAGCCCGCGCCAATTGACTTCTGGCGCCAGTTTCACACTCACAGTCGCGCCACCCCTGTGATTTTTTTGAGTTTCTTCATTTTTTGGCTCTCTGGATTTGATCAGTGCTTTTCTTCTTGATTTTCCGACTGCCTGAGTGTCTTGGAGTCTTGTTTGGCTGGAATTCACCTCTGTCCTTTGGTTGTTTGCTTCTATCTACCGATTTCACGTTTTGAGCCCTAGGGCATCTAGTGGCTTAGTGTATCGAGCCCTCCTTGGGAGTTTTGGTGTCTTGGTTGTCCTGTCAACTTGCTGATTGATTCTCCACATCCTCTTAGTAGTCGTTGATTGTTTTGTTGCATTTTTGGGTGATTGTTCATTCCTTCATTCGAAATTCGTTTGGCCTTGCTTTGGACCTAGATCACACGGTCCATTGGAAGCTTTTGAGTCTTTTCTTTGCTTTGAGAGACTTTGGTCGATTTGGGGATCTGATTGCTTGCATTGTTGAGTGAATTTTGTTTGTTTCGCTCTCTTGGATATCATTTCTCAAATTGTTCCTTTTGTTTTCAGTGCACATTAGCTATTAAACATTGAAAATCAAAAAAAAAAAAAAATCTCTTTTTCTTTTGTTAATTAGTGCAATTGTGATCTTTTCCATATCGCTAGTGATTAGTGTTTTGAATGAAAAGTTTTCAGTTGCATTAGTTGCATTAGAGACATTGTTGTTTGTATTCCGTTCATTTCGTTTGCATAAAAGCTCTCAACTCTTATCTAACTAGTTTTCATCGAACGAAATGTTGCATTGTGGCATATAGCTTGCATTTAGGAGTCTTTCGAGACACTACACACGATAGGGCCTGGAAATTGAAACTTAATTGAAGATCAACTGTAAAATTTATTCAATTAACCTAAGGCAACATTGGAACTTAACGAAGCATATTTAGAAGGTCTAGGCTAGAGACGTGTTCCGGCGTCGTTAAACCTAGCAGCTGTCGTTCGCCTGTTGGCTTTAGACAGCGCTAGTACGGACTTGCGCTCCCCGTACCGTCGCGTATATAAAGGGAGACCCCTATAGGCTTTCAATCCTTTATCCACAGGAAGCCGAGTCTGCCGCCCTATACCCGTGATACACCGAACACAGCATTCGGGGAGACTACCTGCACGTACGGAAAGTCCTTGGTCGATTTCTGTTTCATTTTTGAAACCAAGGTGTATATTGCAGTTCACGGATATTTGGTACACCCTTTGTGCCTAGTTTTTCCCTGAGCAGTCATTTGGTCTTTTCTGACTCCCTAAACTTGAAAAGACCGTCAAGCGCTTGTCCTTTCACGCTTGTATCAACTCTGAAAGAGATAGAGTCATCTTTTTATCGTTTCTCGACTCTTAAAATATGAAACGGTAGAATTTATTACTTTCCAATGTGGTAAAATTAATCGCCCACGATTACACACCTATTTAGACATTGCTTGTTGACTGCTTGATCGTGTGTCTTAACTCGTTTCCGGCCCGTGTGTGTGTTTGCTCTTTTCTTCTAGTCTTTTGCCACAGTGGCGGAACCTTCGGTTTCGTCTACTGGTAGTCCTTACACGGACGATTCTTCAGAAGCTTCTCAGCCTTCTGTTGAACCACAGCGCAGGTCAAGTTTCCAGCTTCCTCACAGACCGTTTCTGCCCATAACCTTGAGGACCAAGATTTCACTGGCCCTTTTCGGACCCCGTGTCTAAATTGAGATTAGGAGCTGATTTCCTTTCCTTTACATCGGGTTCACCTTTTGTAGCTGCTATTTTTCCTCCTAGTCCTCGCCGTCTATTGCGAGATCTAGCGGCAGGATCAACCATGAGTGATTCTGGTGAGGAAATTCCGGGGTCTGATGACTATCAGGGCATCCCTCGTAGATTTTTTGAGGGAGACGGCTCCGAGCTGGCTACCACGTCGTCAGCCAGTCCTTCTTTACCACAGGGATACAGATCTCTGGGTCAAATCATTTCAGCTGCAACCTCTATGGGGATATCATCTCCCGCTTCGAGACCAGCTGCCACTACACCCGGGGTGTCCCCTTCGACGCCCGTCACTTCTGTTCCCGTGCGGCCCACTGTTTGTGTAGCTGCTTCTTCTGCTGGTGTCTCAGCTACCAGGGCTGGGCCAACTCCTGAAGATGTTTATCTAGCTACTGCTATACCGGAGAATATCTCTCCGGAGGAGTATCGGTTGTTTTTGCAACAGCCGAACGCCGGAGCTGGACAGATTCCCCAAGATCCTTACCGATCTTTCTTTTCGCACTATGCACAGGACGGCACTCCCGTGTATGGTTTCCCGGGTCAGCTTGACGAGCACGGGGAGATTCTGCGCCTTCCTGCTCCTGAGGCTTATTTGTATGCTCAAGGTTTACCGTACAACTAGGCTCATAACCCGCAAGGACAGCCTTTCCAAGGCCAACCTGCAGGCCAACCTGGCTATCTGTACGACCCACAGGGACAGCCCATCCAAGGCTACTCTGCGGGCCAGCAAGGGCCATTGTACAATCCGCAAGGACCATATTATAGCCCTGCTGGTCAACTGCCTACCAATGTGGGGCACATCGGGATAGGGCCTATGGTACCGGGGTAAATCCACCCTTTTCCTTAATGATGTTAAACCAGATCCTCGTTGTATATAACGTTGCATACGTCCGTGGACCACCTATGGTTTTGCTTCAGTCAAACCGGTTTCAAAGAACACTGTCCTCTGTTCCACCACTGTTAACCGCTCATCCTAAGACAACTCGATGTCCCGCCTCCCGTACAAATTCACCTATCTTGCAACTGGGCCCACTTGCCAACCAGTCAACCCGCGCAACCAACGCTCGGGTCGTTGATCTCGGGCCAACCTGTTCATTCAGGGCCGCCCCCTCACTCGGGTCAACCTGTTCATTCAGGGAAGCCCTCTCATTCTATTCACTCTGCTCACCAGCCTGCTCACTCAATGCCGCAGCCAAATCAACAGCTGCGCCCTACGTACCAGGCTCCGCAGGGTTCCACTTATCAGCAGTCTACTCATCCTCAGAGCAGTTATTATCCTCATGGTCAATCTCAACCGAACCATAACCACTCTGGGGGCTCTCAGTATCCTCCTCCACCCTAGCTCTACCACGTCGCAACCAAATCCAAATGCCGCTTTATACAGGGGTATAACCTAACTGTGGTCCAACGCCAGTTATCAAGCCTCGCACCATGGTTACCGCAAATCGGGTCCAAGCATACAAATTATGCCCCTACTGGGCCGAATCCGCTGCACAAAACCCGTGGGGGCAGATGACCACACAAACCATCATGGAGACCGTACCGACCTATCCCGGGACTCCACCAGAGTTAACCCTCCATTGCCGTTCCCGGCTACCTTGGATCTACCGGACGTTTCGAAGTTGACCAATGATCCGATTGCTCATAATCCATATTGGCCCCCGGTTCCGACCAAGATACCAGGAGACTGTCCCAAGTTTGAGGGCAAATCTGGAGAAGACCCCCAAGCGCATGTGATGACGTATCACCTCTGGTGTTCGTCTAACTCTTGGACTGACGATTCGGTTCGTTTGCGTCTTTTCCAGCACACGTTAACAGGAGCTGCTGCTAAGTGGTACATAGAACTATCCCGTGGTATTTTTCAAGATTTCAACTCGTTAGCCATGGCTTTCCTCACGCATTTCCAATTACCGGTCCGGTATGAGGCCGGGACGCACCTCCTGACTTCTCTAAAGCAGGACACGGCCACTCACATCTCGGATCACATACATGAGTGGCGGCGCTGTCGTCAACTGATCAAGTTTCACATACCTGATCAGATTTTGACTCATTGGTTCACCACCTCCTTTGTGAATAAAATCGCTCAGGATATTGCGATGGGAGCGTGTGTGACGGAGGAACAAGCTATCGCGCGTGCCCAGTACCTGGATCTTGTCTATTCGCAGTCTGGCACACTTTATGACATCTTGACTGATGCTCCACGGCCCGGAACCACTAAGGCTCTGCCTACCCCTACGGTGGATGGTGTCATTGGTTCCGTTTCTAAAAATTCGAAGAAGTCTTCGAATGGGAAGCAGAAGGCTAATTCTTCCAACAATACCTCTGCTAATCCCGCCTCATCCGATTCTGGTAAAACCGCAGAGGTGAATGCCGTCCAGGCCAATCCTGCGGACAAATCCTCCAAGGGGAAAAAGAAGGGCAAAGGAAAATCAAAATCTGATGCCCCGAAACCGGAATCCAAATCTCGAACTGAGGATGGCTCCCAACGGAAGCCGAAATTCCCTTGCCTCATCTGTGAAGGTGACCATTATACTAAGGATTGTCCTCGACGGTCCGAAGTTAGTCAACTTCTTAAAGGTTCAAAAGGGACTCCGGCTGTTTTAAAAGAGCCATTTCCATCTCAGCAGACCCAGATGGTCGAACAGGCGTCACCATCTGCACCGTTTGGGTCTCAGGTTTTCATGATGAAGACTAGTGCACCTATCACTATCGCTACGCGAGCGAAAGATTACAATGAATCGCGGCAGGCACCCGGGAAGGCAGTTGCGGATGGGTCACCTCCCCCACCTGCCTCCGGTCCATTGGAAATCGAGAAGCCGACTCTCGAACCCGTTGTGAAGCCACCTCCCAAAGGTGTTCTTCGGAGATCCTCTTATAATCCAAACGCTCGTGCCGCTCAACATTACAGTATTGTTGAGGATCTGGCACAGGCGCCATGTGCTATGTCCGCACTTGAGGTTCTTCAAAGTTGTCCTTCACAACGGAAGGCTTTACTGTCTGCAATCGGTGGTATCGATCCCGCCGACTCGAGCCTTCTCACTTTCGATCCGGAGAATTTTGCTCCCCCCGGCCTCCACATCAAATCGCTTGGTCATTCAAGTCGGGACACCTGTCACATTCATATGGCCGCCGTGAGATGGTAAAAACACCTGCGTTATGTGCTCCCATTGGCTGGAAGGCCATCTGCTCTGTGCCTCACACACTACCCAATGCCTCGAGGCATTTGGATGGTCGGGAATCTAAACCCCGGGAGTTCCCGAGAGTCTGCGATCACATTACAAAAAACTGCCAACGTGGAAGTAGAAATGGTCGTACGCTAAACTCAACTACAATATTTTTACAATGCACTGACCCAAGCCATGCCTCGCGTTGCAAGCCGTCCACCATCTTTCGATTCATTAAGTTCCCTCACGAGGGCAAGATTGTCACGATGGATCAATTGTCATTTTTCACCTCTAACTCTGAGAACAACGTGCCATACGTGGATCAAATTCCGAATCCCCCGGACAGTGTAGGACCTGGTCTCTTCAAAGACCCAGTCCTCATGGGTATATTTCCCGCACCGCCACCGCATACCGCTCAAGTCAACATGTTGTCCAGGTCCGATGACCCCTGGCTTATTCCTACACCTGAGCAGGTATATGATTTTGGAGAATCCATGCCTTTAACGCCAGTAGAGATCAGCTACTGTGAGATTGTTGCCGCATCGGACCCTCCACCTCCTCAGCATGCTCCGATGAGCATGGCTCTCGACGTCTACTCGCAATCCCCTTGGCTTGGTCAGGCTGATTCACCTGATCCTCTCAGAGAGACTTTTCCTTCAGATGAGGCTATCATTGAAACTATGTCTCTTGAGGAGCTGCCCTGGGGCGATGGACATCATCGCTCCTTGTTTATGCCCAGCTTGGGGGCAATGACTGATTGTCTGGAGCGTTATGCTACTCAGGTTCCTTCCCCTCCTCTTCAAACACCGATCTTGATGCACGAGGTCTTTTCGGAGGGTAATCTGAGTAACATTACTCAAACTGTTCCAATCAACATCTCCGTTAAACCGGGGATTGTTGAGAACATTCATGTGGGTGTGACTTGTTCTCCCGAGGAGATTCAAGTCTATACTGAGCTTTTCAAAGAATTCAGAGATGTTTTCGCATGGTCCTACGAGGAAATACCGGGAATTGATCCTAGCATTGTCGTGCACGAGATTCCAACCTATCCAGGTGCGAAACCCGTGCGCCAACGCTTACGTCCCATGCATCCTCGGAAAGCCGCCGCTATCAAGGCAGAAGTTGAAAAACTTCTGAACGCGGGTTTTATTTATCCTATCCCCCTTACAGAATGGGTGTCCAATATCGTCCCTGTTGATAAAAAGCAGGGAACGATTCGAGTCTGTGTGGATTATCGCGATATCAATCGTGCCTGTCCTAAGGATAATTATCCCACTCCGTTTATCGACCAGATTATCGACGATTGTGCCGGGAGTGAGATCTATTCCTTAATGGACGGTTTCTCAGGTTACAACCAGATCAATATCGCACCTGAGGATCAACATAAGACCACATTCATCTGTCCGTGGGGCACTTTCGCGTACAAAAAACTCCCGTTCGGCTTAAAGAACGCTGGAGCCACGTTTCAGCGTGCGATGTCCTACGCTTTTCATGACATTCGTCATATCGTTCAGCCTTATCTGGACGACTTGCCAGCCCATTCGGGTAAGCGAGAGGACCATCCTGAGCATCTCCGCCAGATATTCCTTCGTTGCAGACGCTACAATATCAGGCTCAACCCTCATAAGTGCGTCTTCTGCGTCGATTCTGGCCGTCTTTTAGGCTTTATAGTCTCAAAAGACGGAATTCGCCTTGACCCTCTAAAGGTTGAGGCCATCATAAATCTCCCATCACCCTCCTCCCTGTATCAGTTACAGAGTCTACAAGGGAAAGCGAATTTTCTTAGGCGCTTCATTCCGAATTATGCCGAGGTGGCCAAAGGATTCACTCGTTTGTTGAAGCAGAACGTTCCCTTTCACTGGGACGAAATTGCTCAGGAATCCTTTGAGAAGCTGAAGACATTGCTAGTCAATGCTCCGTTGCTTCGTCCTCCGGACTACCACCGCGACTTTACTCTGTATCTAGCCGCCGCATTTAGCACCATCGCCATGGTCTTGGTGCAGGATGATGAGAACGGTGATGAACATGTTGTTTATTACCTGTCTCAGAACCTTCTCGACCCCGAAACGCGTTATGCACATGTCGAGAAGTTGGCCTTAGCAGCCGTACACGCCGTACAACGCTTCCGCCATTACATCCTTTTGCGCACGATAACAGTGGTTTCAGACTGCAACCCTATGACGTATATTCTTTCTAGACAATTACTAGGGGGCAAGTACTCCAAATGGATCGTGATCCTGCAAGAGTTTGACTTGGAGTTTACCACTGCCAAGTCAACTAAATCACTGGTCTACGCGGATTTGATATGTTCTCTCCCTACGGACTCTGTTCCCTCACACCGAAGATCATATACCAGAACGAAATCAAGATTTCTATCGATACTGTGATCTTGGACGGTGGACACGAGTAGTGATTTTCAGATCAATATTTATCGAGTTGATAAAATCGCTCACTGCTGATTCAGATTTGCCCAACCCTAACAAGATAGTAGGAGATATCTTATATCGTATTGGAGTAGATTCGGTGCTCCGACGATGCTCTCTGTTTTGGAAGAGGCCGAGGTTCTTAATGACTCACAGAAGGCTTTCTCGTGTACACATATGTCCTGCATACAATTCCCAAGATTTATCACAGTTATTTCTGGCCTTCTATATCCAAGGATTGTATCACTGCAGTCCGAAAATGTCATCCATGCCAGATTTTCCAGCGCAAGATGTGCGCGCCGCCGTTGCCTTTGCATCCCGTTATTACCGTCGGCCCTTTCGCGAAATGGGGCGTGGATTTTATGACGTGTAACCCTCACTCGGCCGGGGGGCATGCGTATATCATTGTCGCCGTCGACTACTTCACTAAGTGGGCCGAGGCGATGCCTACACTAGCTGCTGACGGAAGAACGGATGCTTCATTTTTATTCAACCATGTTATTGCACGATTCGGGGTTCCTCAAGCTATCGTCACTGATCACGGTACTCATTTCCGCGATTACATGATGGCGGAGCTGACAGCTGCATTGGGCCTGCGTCACGACAGCTCAACACCATACTACCCTCAAGCGAATGGTCAGGTTGAAGCGGTGAACAAGGTTTTGGTCACTATGCTTCAGCGAACAGTTGGGATTCATAAATCCACTTGGCATCTTCAACTGTTCTCAGCTCTCTGGGCGTACCGAACATCTGCTAAGAGCGCAACCGGATTCACACCATTCCAATTGGTGTACGGTCTAGAAGCTACTCTGCCGGTTGAATGTGAAATTCCTTCGCTTATATTAGCTGTGGAGCTCTTACCAGATACTTCTCCTGAGGAAGAACGTCTTCTGTATCTCGAACGGTTGGATGAAACCCGTCGTCTAGCTGCTTTGATCATCGAAGCACAAAAGAAGAGGGTCAAATCTCATTTTGATCAATCTGTTTCTCCCCGTTCTTTCATTGAAGGAGACCTAGTCCTCTTGTACGATCAAGCACATGATAAGCTTGGTGCCGGTAAACTCCAGCCCATGTGGCATGGTCCCTATATAGTAAAACGTGTTTTGAAAAATGGGGCCTACGAACTTATAGACTACGAAGGAGTTCCATTGGCGCAGCCCAGAAATGGGCTGTACCTTAAGAAGTACTACGCCTGAAATGATTTCTTGGTGTGGTGTGTATACACAGGTGTGTGATTGTCATTTGTGTGCATGGTGTGGTGTGCTTTGTAAACGTCTTTCTGCTGATCGGGTCTTCCTGGTTGTGCAGATGTCTACTCATCCATTTGTTGGTTTCGCGGACGGTGCCTCTCGCAGTACCAGGAATCTGTCTTCTGCAGCCTGGGTAATCTACGATCCTGCTGGTGAGTTGATCGACCTGCAAGGTGTTTGTTTAGGACGTACCACGAACAATATCGCGGAATATAGTGCCGTGTTGGAATTATTAACCGAGGCAGTAAACCTTGGTATCCGTGAATTGCTCGTGTACCTAGATTCACAACTCGTAGTGTTACAGCTGAACGGACACTATTCGGTAAGGAACCCGTCCATTTTACGTCTGTATTTGCGTATTCGATTACTGGAAAGGAATTTTGACTACATTACATATCATCATATACCCAGGCATTTGAATACATTAACAGATGCAGTAGCAAATTTGGTATTAGAAAGACATTTGCGCAATTTATAAATCATCATCACATGTAAAGAAAGACTCATCCAGAAATAGATATGTATATATATAGATATCAAAATGTTTACATAGAGTGTGTCACATAAAACTCAAAAAATATACATAATCGTCTTAGTACATCCTGAGACACTATGTCTCTCAAAAATAGGTGTGGCATAAATCCTAAGGACTAATCCGCATGGTGCTCATGATAGCACGTCACTGCACGCACTAGGCGCCTCAGGATTCGGTGGATCCGATTCGGAACTCCCACCGTGTGGCGCTGGTATGCCATCGGTACGTCTGCTAGCCGGGCATAGTCTGGAATCCCATGGGCAATCCCCTCGAGGTTCTGGATCAGTTCCTCTCCTCCGGTGCCTTCCCCCTGGATCTCAGGGGCGAGTTGTGTCCTCCGGGAGATAGGAGACATCCCGGCTGGTCTCTCAGGTCCTACATCTGCATGCATATATAATTGTGTTAAGACGAATGTGTATTAACAAAAAAAAAAAAACATATAAACATAAAATCAAAATATGAGGTCTTACCCAGCTCCTCGTCCCAGTCATCTCCTTCTGGTAGTGGGAGATCTGGGTCCCCGGTAAAGTCAGTTCCCGAATAGGGCCAATCTTCCACGACGATCAGTTGGCGCCGTAGCCACGTAAAGAACTCTGGCCTCCAGGACATCTGTTGGCCACCTCCGGATCTGGGCATCAGTGCTGCCCAGCGAGCCATTCGTGGCTCTCGTGGTGTCGGACTCGCCACTGCGGCCCCTTGGCCCTGGAAGATTGGTATGCGTTCCAGAATGAACGATACCAAGATGGAACCATACCCGAACTGTTTTAGTTTCCCCTGTTTGCACTTTGTGAGCTGCCTTTTCATGTTGATAGTTACTGCTTCTGCCCAGTTGAACAGTAGGGGACCCATGCATTCTGAGGCTAACAGGAGTTGAGTCTTCGTGGCCTCGTGCGGAGCCTGCGACCCAGCAGCCCGCGTAATGGTGTGGAGAACCACTCTCAGTGCTAGATCAGGGATGGTGGAGATGTATACCTTCTTGCTTCCTGATCCTGTTTGTGCCCCTCAGCACACCCGTGCCATTACCTGTTCCATCTTTTCCCCGGATGGTCTGCTCCCAGTCAGTACAGGGATTGGACCTCTGCGGGACAATCCAGTAATGAAATAAATGTCGGTGACCTCCAATTCTAACACCTGGTCTCGTAGCCTGAACACTTGTTCATTTTCATCCCAGATGTTGATTAGATATTGGAGGAGCTCGGGCTGAGCTCGTAAACATGGCGTGAGGAAGAACTTTTTCAATCCACAGTCTCTAAGTGCGTTCATGCAAGCTTGGCTTTGCATGGCCTGTTCATCCTCGTCTCCGTGCTCTCGTTCCTTCCATTCGATTGCCATTTTGAGTGATTATCTGCATTCACATGGTCAAAAACCCCTGATTAGATCTTTGATGAGCTTCAAATTCCAAGCAATTTGGTCTACATGTCGAAATTTTGGGCGAAATTTAAGGTTCGGCCGCTGGCGCGGCTGTTTTGCGAACAGTCGCGCCATGTGGCGCGAGCCCTTTGTAAAAAAGAGCTCATTGGCGCGGGTCCGTGCCCGATACCCGCGCCAATGGGCGCAGCCCTAAATTTTTAAGAGTGGCCTTATAGAACTGATTCTTAAGGGAAAATCATTAAAAAATGAATGAAAATGTAGAGCAAGGGAGCGCCTTTTACCTGTGACAGACGAGAAGCTGAATGGTTGCCTGGATTGGTCACAATCGTCGACGGAAGTTTCTGCTCCAAATGGACCACTGTTGTTTTCTACCAAGGTAAATAGTAAAAGTAATTTTATTTTTACCAATTAGACATATTTATAACTTTTTCGACATTAAATGAGTTTTAAAAAGTTATTTTTATCAAATATTTGCATATGTTATGTCGAAAATGGATTTTACGCTTGCTTGGTATGTGCAGCAACAGGTTTTTGCGACTTAAAAGATGGAAACGAGTTGTATTTTATACTTTTTCGGACTCGGTAAATACACGAAAAAGTCACTGTGGAGTCATCTTTCAGCTCTTTTCTGACTCTCTAAATATGAAAATATCGCCGAGGCCCTTGTCGTTTCGATCTCGTTAAAATGGACACGAATCGACATTCACCCAGTATAAGTTTAACCCTTTTTCGGGCTGGGATGGATTGATTACGAAAAAGGAATACCCTAGCCTATTACGACTAGGAGGTTTTCCCGGGATATTGTTTTCTACCTTTTCGGATCTGGGGAACTATTTACGAAAAGGGACCTGTGGAGTTTTCTTTTCCGCTGTCTTTTCAAACTCTCTAAACATGAAAAGACGCCGAGTTCTTCCTTTGTCAGACTCGTTAAACCCTGATGACATTGGATTTCGTCGAAATGACGTTCTCCAAGTTTCTCCTTCCTAGGACTCGTTAAATGCACTAGGATGGATTCGCCCGAAGGGCGGACTTATATCACAAGCATATGCTATCCCCTTCAAGCTTGTTATCAAAAATAATTGGGGTACTCGCCAGAAATGGTGGGGGAAAAATGGAACCATCGTCGTTGTCGTCGGCGGTATGTCGCTCTTGAACATGGCACTTGTCTGCATTCGTGTCGGGTTGGGGACATCTCATCTCATTGCTTCACTTTGCCTCCATGGGTTTGGGTAATCTCTTTTGACCTCTCATCTGTTCACTGCCTCGTCACCATGACCTCTGATCCGTTGATGTCAAATACTGCCAAGTCCACTGTCGTGCCGTTCATATGTTCAAGAGAAGTTGGCCTCTGCAAATATCAACCTTCCTCTGTTTCTCATACGATCTTGATTCACAACAAAACATTATGTTCCTCTGTCTCGTGTCGATGATGTGGGAATCATTATGGCCCACCTTCGATCAAGGTCACTTCCTGTCGACTTCAACTCATTATCGAGGAAGTTGGTCTAGAGACTCCTGATGGTACCTTGGAGCCTGCATGCCTCAATGGCAGGTTCGTCGCATTCGACGTGAAGTTTACATCATTGACTTCCGATCGGATGATTCTGCGGGTGTTCGACGTCAACTCATTTATTCACACGCCGTAGATTGTACCTGTAGTACCTTGAGGACCATTGTCATTATTGGTGGTTTCTCTCGCGTCTGTTAACAGCTTTCATCATTGGCTGGTAATCGGACGATGTTCTTGCATGTTCGACTTCAGCTCACATATTCACATGCTTGAACTTGTACTCTGTTGGGTCGAGATGGAGCGCAAGACCCTGGATTGTGTCTGTTGTAATCCAGGCTGCGATTGTGGATTATTATCATTATGTACATGACTCCCTGATTGGATGGCTGCGACCATACCTGAGTCTATTTGTTTGATCTTAGTTGGATGGCTGCGCCCATACCCTAGATCCGGATTATAGCATACTCTGTTCGGATGGCTGCGTCCATACCATATATATACATCATGTACTTGAGATATCAGTTGTATCTTTCTGTGCAGGTTTTCCGACGGCGGGCCTTCAGTTGGATATGTTCTCGTAAAGCATTTCACCCCTCTCTCTCTCGGGCCTCATGCTTTAGGGGGCATCTGTTACACAGTAATTTGTCACCGTCCCTACCATTCCCCGTCCCGCACAATGGAGGACCCATTATGTGACCTGTGAACATTTTCATGCCTTGAAAACACCATCAATGCATCCCTCTAAGCATGAGCTTTATTTTCCCTTGAGACATCTCCTTGCAAAACTCATGAAAAACAGCTCTTTTTGCATTGGCGCGGGTAGACAGTTCAGTGCTCGCGCCAATCAGGGAAATCCTGTAAAGAGGTCACGCCACTTGGCGCTCTGTCATAGAGCAGAAATCGCGCCAACCATTTTAGGGACTATTTTTTAAATATGGATGGCGGAAGTTGAGTTCAAACAAACTCACAACCATCGCCTATCTTGAGTTGGGAGGTTTGGCTGCGGGAGTTCTATGGAAGGGAAGTGGTTTTGCCACCTTCCATGGAACCTTCCTTGTTGATAGGGCCAATCCCATAATAATAGGGATCCCAACTCCCTCCTTCCTCATCTATAAAAGCCTGCTCAAATCCATGGCAAGCTAGTCTTGAAGTGCTGAAGCTTTGCATCTCCCTATTCCCAAGTGCCTTTGTGCTGTAAAGAATCCTCTCTTTCCCTTAAGGCCAACTCAAGCAAGGAGACCATTGTCACGAGACTCTGGAGAGGTTTTCCCTTTCCTTGGCGAGCTTTGCGAGACGTGGACGACCGGAGACCCGTTCGAAGGAGGCTGCGACGTCAGAACTTGGTTGTAATCTTTCTTCGTTTATTACTTAATAGATTATTATGATTATGGTTCCACTCCGTTTTCCATCATGTTAATGCGAGTAACATCTTTTCTGACCGATGTTTAGTTACGTATGCTGGTTTCTATGCTTGTATCTGTTCGTTTCTTCCATGTGCAGGTGTTCATCCGCGAAGATCGTGGAAGGATTGTGATCTGCCGGGGCTAAAGAACGGGGACGCTTCTTCTTCAGGTTATAGCGTTGGAATCCAGGTAGGCTTCTATTCCTAGTCTTTCCATTCGTAACTAGGAGCTTGTGTCATAGCATTGTTTGTTTGTTGCTAGACCCCTGCTGGGCTAGTAGGGATCGCCTCTGTCCGCAGAGGGGATTTACCTCCTCAACACCCCTCTCCCCATCTCTCTCTTCTTCCCTCTCTTCACCTTCCATCTATATCTCTATCTTCCCCTTCTCTCCCTCTCCCCCATTAATATCTCTCTTTCCTCCTTTTGTCCTCTCTCTCTCTCTCTCCATCTTCCTTATCACTCACTCTCTCTCTCTCTAGGAACCAACATCTACACTGAAATCAATGCATTTACTCAAATAAATAAAATAGGATTAGAAATCGCCATCTACACTGAAATCAATGCATTTAGTGCAAAAAATAAAATAGGATTAGAAATCATCTACATTGAAACCAATTCATCTAGTGCAAGTAATCAAATATAATTATAAATCGACATCTAAATTGAAATCAACAAATTCGGTGCAAGCAATCAAATTGTATTAGAAATCACCACCTACACTGAAATCAATGCATCTAGTGCAAGTAATCAAATATCATTAGAAATAATTTTCTACACTAAAATCAATGCATATAGTGCAAATAATCAAATAGGATTATAAAACACCATCTCCACTTATATCAATCCATCTAGTGTGAGAAATATTCTTCCCTCTCTCCACCCTCCATCCATATCTATATCCCCCTCCATCTCTTCTTTTTTGTCTCTCTATCTGACCCCCCTAAACACACACACTCTCGCAATCCATATATATCAATCTCTTTGTCAATCCCCTCCTCTCCCCATCTCTCTCTTCTTCCCTTTCTTCACCTTCCATCTATATCTTTATCTTCCCCCTCTCTCCCTCTCTCTCCATATTCCTTATCACTCACTCACTCTCTCTCTTCACCTTTCTCTCTCTATTTCTTTCTTCTTACCTCTCTCCCCCTCCCCCTCCAAGTCCATCTCTCTTTCCCTCCCTCTCTCCACTCTCTCACATCCTCTCTCTTCCTTCCTCTCTTTCCCTTTCTCCCCCATCTCTCTCTCCATCTCTCTCTCTCTTCACCCACCAACTATGTCACTATATCCCTCCCTCTCTCCTTATATCTCCTTCTCCCCCCTTATCTCCATCTCTCCTTATTTGTCTCTTTATCTCAGCCCCAAACATACATGCTCTCTCTCTATCTCTCCCTTGTCACTCCTTCTCTCTCTCCACTTCTCACTCTTTATATTTCTTATTTCCTACATCTCTCCCCCTCCAACTCCATCTCTCTTATCGATCCCTCTCTCCTCCTCTCTCTCAAGTCCTCTCTCTCGTCCTTCCTCTCTCTCTCTCCCCTAAATCCCTTTCTCCTCGCCGATCTCTCTCTCTCTCTCTCTCCAATACTCTCTCTTCCCCCATCACTCTCCTCCTCTCTCTCCCTTTCTCTCCCACCTCTCTCTCTCTCTTTTCCCTCCAATCCTCTCTCTTCTCCCATATCTCTCTCTCTCTCTAATCCTCTCTCTTCCCCCATCCCTTTCTTTCTCTCTCTCTTTCCACCCCTCTCTCTCTCCAACTACATTACTATATCCCCCCCCCTCTCCTTCTCACTTCTTCTCTCCCCCCTTCTTTCCATACATCATACTTTTTCTCTTTATCTCACCCCTAAACATACACACTCTCTCTCCATATCTCTCTATCTCACCCCCCTAAACACACACACTCTCGCAATCCATATATATCAATCTCTTTGTCAATCCCCTCCTCTCCCCATCTCTCTCTTCTTCCCTTTCTTCACCTTCCATCTATATCTCTATCTTCCCCCTCTCTCCCTCTCTCTCCATCTTCCTTATCACTCACTCACACTCTCTCTCTTCACCTTTCTCTCTCTATTTCTTTCTTCTTACCTCTCTCCTCCTCCCCCTCCAAGTCCATCTCTCTTTCCCTCCCTCTCTCCACTCTCTCACATCCTCTCTCTTCCTTCCTCTCTTTCCCTTTCTCTCCCATCTCTCTCTCCCTCTCTCTCTCTTCACCCACTAACTATGTTACTATATCCCTCTCTCTCCTTATATCTCCTTCTCCCCCCTTATCTCCATCTCTCCTTATTTGTCTCTTTATCTCAGCCCCAAACATACACGCTCTCTCTCTATCTCTCCCTTGTCACTCCTTCTCTCTCTACACTTCTCACTCTTTATATTTCTTATTTCCTACATCTCTCCCCCTCCAAATCCATCTCTCTTATCGATCCCTCTCTCCTCCTCTCTCTCAAGTCCTCTCTCTCGTCCTTCCTCTCTCTCTCTCTCCCCTAAATCCCTCTCTCTTCCCTGATCTCTCTCTCTCTCTCTCTCTCTCTCTCTCTCTCCAATACTCTCTCTTCCCCATCACTCTCCTCCTCTCTCTCATCCTCCTCTCTCTCCCTTTCTCTCCCACCTCTCTCTCTCTCTTTTCCCTCCAATCCTCTCTCTTCTCCCATATCTCTCTCTCTCTCTAATCCTCTCTCTTCCCCCATCCCTTTCTTTCTCTCTCTTTCCACCCCTCTCTCTCTCCAACTACATTACTATATCCCTTCCCCTCTCCTTCTCACTTCTTCTCTCCCCCCTTCTTTCCATACATCTTACTTTGTCTCTTTATCTCACCCCTAAACATACACACTCTCTCTCCATCTCTCCCTTATCACTCTCTCTCTATTTCTTCTTAGTTATGTAAACTAATGAACATAAATATTCGTAAATATAAAGCAGATTATGGAGTAAATATGAAAAGAGGTTTTATTTACTTACCATACCCCTAGTTTATTTATATTTTTATTTGTTTACCATACCCCTTTTCTTTACTATGGTATTTGGCCCATAGGCTTGTTATATAATTAGATTTTTATTAATAATCCTATTTGATATATTGTTATTTATTTACGTTACCTCTTTATGCCTCTTTTATATTTATTTATTTACCCATGGTTTTTGGCCCATGGTATCAATATTAATTTGTCCCATGGTATTCGTCCCATAGGCTTCATCTAAATAAAACCTCTTTTTAAAGTTTTTTTAAATATAAAAAGGTTTATGGAATAAATATAAAAATAATTTTTATTTATTTACCATACATCTAGTTTATATATATTTTTTTACTTATTTACCATAGCTCTAGAGTAAGTATAAATTCATTTTACAAATATTTAATTAAAAGAAATATTAAAATATTTTGGATTTTGATTGTTTGTGTTGAATTAACTCTTTTCTTTTGATTTAGAAAATGGTATTGACTTTAGTAAAGAGTAAAGATGTTTAAAATTTTACTTAATTTGGAAATTCAATGTGGTAATTTTTTTTGTTAAAGGTAAATTTATGATCCATTCAAATTCACGTATATAATTTACTGTCCATTCAAATTATATAAATAATGCATAATTGTATTAGAAATTGATATATGTTCTAGCACAATGGGATTTTTATTTTTATTTTTTTTTAAATTTAAAACTTAAGCCGACACTTATTTTTTATTTTTATTTTAATTTAAAATTTCAGCCTGATTGAAATGACGTGACCTAACAACATCTGGATTCGTGGGGTCGTAGATTGCGAGAAAATGAAAAAGAAATAGAACATTGAAATATTTTATTAAAGAATAGATTCAAAACATTTTAAATCTTATTTCAAATATGCATTCATCATGTACATAATATTATTCAAATTACATTATATATTAAAAATAAAACATAATGGTTAATGAGCATTTTACTACATCTATAGGGGTGTCTTTTTAATATCCATAAAATATTTTTAGGAGCCAATGATTTATCTCAAAGGTAAATGTGCTTTTTAGTTTCATGTTTCATTTTATTGTTTTGAATTACTATATCTTGTTACATATTAAAAAAATAAAATGTATATATTCAATTTAATTAAAAAATTTCAATTACTTTTAGTTTATACTATGGTCAATCTGTATATTGCATGGAAGAATGATTTACTTACTACTTATCACTAAGATTGATTAGTGGAATGCTATCACTAAAATTGTGCAAAGTTTGAAGGCTTGGACACCCATAGTTAAATTATTCCATTCTCAACCACTAATTTACATCTCCTAGGTTGTAATAATAGTAATAGACCAAAGCCACATACAATCCTAGTGATAAGCATCCCACCATACCATTGTGGGTGGATCCGTCTTCTTCCAACCAATAATAATAATAATAATAATAATAATAATTTATCAAGATATTACTATATTTATGGGAGATATATCCATTATGTAAATAAAACATCATTAAAATAACCACAATATACACCAATGAAATGTGCATCAATTAGTGTGCGTAAGTTTTACTTCTAAGTAAATTTAAGATTTAAACTTTATGGAGAGGAGTTAAAGATTAAAACCAATTTGAAGGAATCAAAACTATGCTTGGACACCCCTTCATATAGTTAATTTCTTCCATTCTCAATCACTAATTTACATCTCCTAGGTTGTAATAATAGTAATTGACCAAATCCTCATACAATCCGGGGAATGAGCATCCCATTTTGGGTTGATCCGTCTTCTTCTAACCATTCCAACCAATAAGGAGGCTGGCCAAGGCCTAAATTCCATATAAACACAAAATAATAATAATAATAATAATTTATCAAGATATTAAAATATTTATGAAAAATATATCCATTATATAAATAAAATATCATTAAAATAACCACAATATACACCAATGAAATGTGATTCTCCGCAATCCACTTATAAATTATTAAACATGGTAAACCCCACCTAAATCAACCCAATATATATAACCCCTAGTCCCCGGCCGCCCACTAACAAGCGTAGGGTTCAGCCGTTTGGCCTCTTGGTATAAAGGTAGAACGCACGCCCTATATGTTTAGTGCCTTGGTATAACGGTGGAAGGCACGCTGTTCTGTGTTATTTCGATTTTCTATTGAGAACGGTAGCGTCTCTCTGTTTGACCTCTTAGTATAAAGGTAAAAGTGACGGCCCTTGGTGCCTTGGTATAACGGTGGAAGGTACGCAACTCTTTCTGTTATTTCAATCTTCTACTCACAATCGTAAGGTCTCTCTGTTTGGCTTCTTGGTATAAGGGTCTAAGCTGTGCTCTTTGTGTTATATCGATTTTTTCTTCTTCCATAAAATATAGAATGGAAGGAGAAAACAGAGGAGAGAGTACACGTAGAAGCAGAAGCTGCAGCAACAGCAACAATAGCACCAATGAGTATAGTTGTGAAGTAGACATGTCTCAAACTGTATTGTCTGCCAATAACAATGAAAGTTACGGAAGACCGCCAATTCCTACTGCTTCTACCATACTTGTGCGAAGAGCGCAAATTCCTGCCCGTCCCTCATCTTCTGTTAATTCTGCTGCTTCTGTTGTAAATGGGCGAGGTTCAGATTCATCACCTGTTGAAGATGATGATGATGACGAGCAAAGTAATAGGCAAAGTTTGCCATCACCAACACCACCAAGACAAGGGAGAAGTCACCAACACCACCAAGATGAAGAGGAAGAGCATGCACAAGATTCCTCTCCACTGACGTTGACAGGTAACGCCATTGCAGATCAAGAGGAAGATACGGCGTCGGTCCAGCAATTAGACGCAAATCTTGAGGAAAATGATATATATGATCCGTCACTTTCACATGTTCCTGTCACTGTCTCTGTGTCAACATCGTCTCAGAGGCAAGATCATCTTCCTAGTCCCGCAATGGAAGAAGGGGTTGACGAGAACCCTACGGAAACAAGAATGGGCATCATTCGGATGGATGAAGACGAGTTTTCTTCAGCTGCAAGCATCCCAGCACATCTAAGGGCCATGGAGCAGTTGTCTCGCGTCAATATTTCGGAGCAGCACCTGAGCAATAATACTGACTGCGTAATCTGCAAGGATGTGTTTCATTTGTGGGAGGAAGTCCGTGTGATGGAATGCGGACATATGTTTCATGAGCGCTGCCTATTTGAATGGCTGCACAGGAACGCTACATGTCCACTGTGCCGAGGCCCCGTCCCCCCTCCACGTTGAATGATACAGTTTAGTTTTAGGTTTCTTTTCTCTTTAGGTTAAGTAGTAACAGCTAGATAGATTGATTATAGGGTTTTAGGAAGAACTCTTTATACATTTCATTGTTGTTTACCTTTTATATATAATCGTCTAGAACATTGTCATTGTTGTTTACCTTTTATATAATCGTTTGGAACATTGTCTTGAGCGTGTAAAAATTTGTTTCAGAGTGTAATATATTTTATTATAATATTACATGTAGAACGTATCCCAGACTGCAATCATCTTTATAATAACGGTAGCATAGTTGTGATAAAATATTTTTGGAAATTTACAATGCTAAAGAATAGCATAGTTGTGATAGCATAATTGTGATGTCAATGGTATGGGAAGTATTTAGGGTTTTTAAGTTGATAATTTGCTTGTTTAGTTTGAGCCAAGCATTGCATGATTTAGGATTATATCAAAATATATATAAAATAAAAAATACAATTAATAATTAAAATAAAATAGAGGTGTTGACTAGTGGTATGAGAACTCATGGTATTGACCAATGATATTCATGTAGAATATATGACAGTTTTGCTCGAAAATCCAGTTAGAAATAATCTTCTCTTGGGACTTTAGAAACACTTTTTCTCTGGAAGCCACCATGACTAACGAGCCTAACCCAATACCACTAGACTTTGGAGCCTTAGCACCTCCAATGTCTCCATGTGAACCACATTTCAAAATTTTTCAAACCAGACTCTCAAATATTCTCAAATATTCTCAACATGAGTAACCCAACACGTCCATGTGAATCACATTTCAAAATTTTTTAGACCAGACTCTCAAATATGCTCAACATGGGACCCCACCTTCTCTACACACAACTTTATATGAAGCCTCAACACCTTCAATGCCTCCATGTGAACCACATTTCAAAATGTTTCAGACTAGACTCTCAAATATTCTCAATATGAGTAACCCAACACATCCATATGAACCACATTTCAAAATGTTTTAGACCAAACTCTCAAATATGCTCAACATGAGTAACCCAAGAGTACATCTCTCATATAAAAATTTCTCTCATATGAAAATAATATTTGATGAGCTCACACTAAACTTAGCTACAAATGTAAAATATGCTATACACAATATTGTAGCACACCATTTCTTCACACACTCACTCACTGCTTTGAACCAACCAAAAAAACTTAGACACACGCATATATAAGAATCCAGATAGGTCCACCTCAAACAAATACCATGTGAAGATATAAGGTTAATACAAATACCTAGTGTAAATACTAGGCAAGCCAAAATACCACATGAAAATACCATTATAATACCAATACTAAGTGCTAAGTAATACTTTACTCATCAAATATACAAGATGCATTCGGAATCCAGAGAAAAACACTCATAATAGAGTAACACCCCTTGTACTCATTATGGTGATGTGAGATCTCTTCTCTCACTTCTTTTGAACATAGAAATAAAATGTTAAAGAAGTCTATTTATTATTTTATTGTCTTAAGATCTAGTAAACCATATAGGTCTTAGAGAACATTAATCGTCATTGTCATAAAACACAATTATTGATGATTTTTTTTTTTTTCAATTACTTTACAAATATTTTAACTTAAATGTACCTTACTATATTTTATTTATAGCTACTTTATGATAATTTTAAATCTTACTCTAAAAGTATATCAATAATGAAATTAATATCTAACACATATTTCATACTAAAAATAAAATACAATTATTTATATAAACACAAAATAAGTAGCCTAGATGGTAAGCTCAATTGGTTGAGGTCTTTAAAAACATTGAACCTTGTAGAGGGTAAGCTCAATAGAACACTGAAATATTTTATTAAATAATAAATTAAAAACATTTAAAATTCTATTTCAAAAGTACATACATTATGTACATAATATTATTCAAAATAAATTATATATTAAAAATAAAAATAATCATTAATATGCATTTTACTACATTGATTGATAGGGGTGTCTATTTGAAATAAGCCTTAGTTACTTTAATTATTTATAATTATTATGTGGTTGACAATGATTTTTAGGAGCCAATGGTTTATCTCAAAGATAACCTGTGTTTTTTAGTTTCATGTCTATAAAGTATCATTCACTTATGATTGAATTACTATATTTTGTTACATATTAAAAAAACAAATGTATATAATCAATTTAATTAAAAAAATTCAGTTAGGTCGAGCCTAGAATATGGTCAACCTGTGTATTGCATGGAAGAATGATATACTAACTAGTTATCACTAGGATTGACTAGTGGGATGCTACACCCCTTTAAATGGTTAAATTATTCCATTCTCAACCCCTTCCCTTCCCATGAAGTTTGAATTTGAAACATGATGGGAACTAAGACCCAATCAAACCAACCAATTTTCATCTCCTAGGTTGTAATAATAGTTTAATAGACCAAAGCCTCGTACAATCGAGGTGATAAACATCCCATTGTGGATGGATGAGTCCTATTCCAACGGATAAGCAGGTTGTCCCTGCCTAGGTTCCATCTAGACACAAAATAATAATAATAATAATAATAATAATAATAATAATTTGTCGATCCAACAATATATTACGATATTTATGGGAGATATGTCCATTTTAAAAATAAAACACCATTAAAATAAACACAATATACACGATGAGATGTACATCAATTAGTGTGCGTTAGGTTTACTTCCTCGTAGATTTCACATTCAAACTTTATGGAAAGGGGCTGAGGATTGAAACCACTTTGAGGGAATCAAAAATATCACAACGACGCACCAAAATTTCCGCAATCCTCACATGATTTATTAAACAATGTAAACCCCACCTAAACAAACCCAATATTAAAACTCCTCATCCCCTGCCGACTAACAAGCGTAGCGTTCAATTGTTTGGTCTCTGGTATAAAGGTAGAAGACACACCCTATATGTTTAGTGGCTTGGTATTCATGTAGAATATAACATATTTAAAGGGGAAATTAAACCAGTCTAAATCCATCTTAACGTTGGGTCTACCAAGCACCTACCGAGATCAAATCCCCTCAGATGCAAACCTCTTTTAGAGTGAGAAGGGATTTGATCCCTCTAAGTGCTATGTAAATCCACTGTTAAGATGAATCTAAATTAGCCATATAAAATATTTATTTAATGCAATAAAACACTCAACATATTTTAATGTTAAAGATATCTATTTTTCTATTTTTTATATAAATAATTCTTAATTCTTAACATTATTAATCCAACTCAAAAAAATAAATATAATGTATATGTGAAAACATAAAAAACAATACAATCATTATGACTTTTTCTATATAATATCATAATATCTAAAATATATATTTTTAAACTTATTGATAGATTATATATATATTTGCTCATTGCACCTCTATCCAAATATTGAACTGATATTGTAATTTCATGTCTGGCCCCATTTTGTCCTCTCCTATCTTAACTAATAAAACAAATGAAAATAAAAAATGTTTTTTTAATTGTGGAAAAGCTTTAAAAACCCCACATGTGGAGAAGCTTAAAAAACCTTGTGTAGCGGTTTAGTTTTTGAGATAGCTTGTCGTTGGATCCCGAATTTGGTAGAGAAATTAGACAATTTATTTTAAACCAGTTTTTGTTTCTAATGATCGAGGAATGGTAGTGCCTTTTGTTTTTCATCAGAGTTTTATGTTGCGTGGTTTTAATGCAAATTGTTTCATGAATTTCCTTGGATTTTGAAAGGATTTTGTTTGTCTGGAAATTATTACATCTAGCAAAGCATTTATCCTTAAATAGTCATCCTGCACGACCCCCATTATGTGGGACTAAGCAATTTATATTAAATATGAGTGCTACATCCAACTAATTAGCACAATTTTCACTATTGTAGGTTATTTGTACGTATTTATTTCAAACGTCTTTTATGACATGGCATTTTGAAGGTTTGGATTTATTGTGGTTTGTTTAATAGTTACATATGTGTAGGCTACTTGTATATATTTGTTAATTTCAAGTATATTCTTATGATATGGCATTTTAAAGATTTGGTTATTATTGTGGTTTGTTTGGTATAGAATTTTTTTTTTTTTTTAAGTTTTTTTTTATGAGATTCTCTTTGTATTATCTTTTGTGTGTGTTTATTTTAGTTAGTGTCTTTTTATGTCATGGTTTATATTGTCAAAATACATAGATATTATGAGTTTTTTGTTTTTTTTGTTTTTTGGATAGGTTATATTGTCAAAAATAGTTAGGTATGGGGTATTTTTATTTTATTTTTTTATTGTTTGATTTTTGATTTATTTATTTAGAGTTGTTTTTGTTAGAAATATATTGGATTTTTTTTTAATTTTGGTGAAATATAAAAATTTATCACTCATAATTTGACAAAAACATTTGATTTTATTTCACTTGAATATAAGATTCAGTTATATAATTTAAAATAAAAATAATGGACTCTTCTCATATATAAAAAAATCTAATTATCAATTCTTTTAATAGGAAATAAAATTGTAACTTTAAATAATAATAAAAAATGATGTTTTTAGGATACAAAATCTTTCCCAAAATAACTCAATATACAAGAAATATAATCCAACTGTAAATTCTTTTAATAGAAAAGAAAATTATAACTCCAAATAAAAATAACTTGATTCTTCCAGGGTACAAAAAGATTTGTCCATCTTGTCTAAGAATAAGGAGATGTTTCTAGTATAAGATAAAAAGTGTCAATGAACATTCAATTCAATGTAATAAGTGCTTTCAAGTATTAGGATATGAGGGATTCAAAGTTATGGAGGATATGCTGGTGGAAATAGTAAAATACATTGTTGGAAAAAAAATATTACAACATTTTTGTGCAAAGTTTTTATATAACCTAACCTCTAGAAAGTATTAAGTTTTTTTTTTTGGACAAAGTTTACATATTAATCCTACAATTTTACAATTCATTTTATAAAGATTAAAAAAGTTAATTTTTATTTTTTCTAAATAAAAAACCCATTTATCAATTCAAAGTCCAAATATGATGCCAAATACTTTTAAATTATATATATATATATACACACACACACACACACACATATATATACATATACATATACATATACATATACTTTTTCAACATTTTGAAAGTTAATATAATACCAAATGTATTTCTAACAATGATGTTGAAACATATTATTTTTTACCAAAATAAAAAGTTTTTCAAAGTAAAGATTTTGAATAAACCTTTGCTTTGATAGTTAGTAAGATATGCAAATATTTTCCAATTTTTTGTTGTTTTTGTTGTTTTTTAGAAGTTACTACTATATCTTTAACTTTTTTTGAATTTTCATATTAATTTTACAATCCATTTTCCCCATTTTACAATTCATTTCTAATAATAATATTGAAACATATTAATTTTTTTTATCAAAACAAAGGTTTTCAAATAAATTCAATAAATACTTTCCAAACAAAATGGGAAAATGTAGAAGGATTAGTATGATACAATACTTTCCAAACAAAATTGGGGAAATGTAGTGGGGAGGTGCTATATAGTGTATAATGGGGAAATATGCTAGAGAGGTGTTCTACAATGTAGTATGGGCGAGATGTTGTAGTCCATGTTCATGAGGTTCTCTACAATACATAATGGAGGAGATAGGTGTTCATGAGGGGGGAGATAGGTGTTCATGAGGTGTTGTACAACATAGAATGAGGAAGAGAGCCACTCATGAGGTTATCTTCAACATAGAATAGAGGAGAGTCAAAGACACTTTACGTGAGAGTCAAAAGGAACTCTATGGGAGGTTTTGTATTCTAGAGAGGTTCATGAGGTGCTATACAACATAGAATTAGGGAGAGTGGAGAGGCACTATGGAAAGGCATTGGATCAAAAAATTATAATATTAATAATAAAACATAATGTCACTTCAATATGACATGTTATATTTTAAAATATTATATTTACATTTAATTAATAAATATATAAGAATTCAATAATTACAATAATTTCTTTTTTTTTCCTAATTTTTTTTTTGTTATATATATATATATATATATATATAGTTATATTTATCAGTGTTTATGTTCTAAGGCGAAAAAAAATTTATTCATTTATAGTTATTTGATTCTTCTAGATGCTTCCTACATTCTAACTACACTAGAGGAATTAAATATCTTATGATGCAAAAAAGAGGCTTTCATTTTGAAATATTTTACTCATCTAAACACATGGAAGATTTGAAATATGCAAGGGGGATCAATTTTTTTGTGCAAAAACATATTTGCATCTTGAGAAGATTTGATTCTTCTATGTTGGAAATGAGCTCACTACCAAGCAGGGGGTGAATCAGTAGTGCTAGGATTTATTTATGTTTTAACTCATTTTACCAAAGCACCCAATGATTAGTGATCCAACATAAAATCAAAATTAGAGAATGTAGAACCATTACAATAAAAATTTCAAAACACCATGAAGAATAAACAAGAAATCATGCACATAAGATGACACAAATGTTTCTGGTGGAAAACCCTCTCTAGGGAAAAAAAAAAACCACCCATTTGCTGCTCAAATATTCTATTAAGTGTTGAAAAAATTTCTACATGGAAGAGTAGTTCCCACTATCTAGAAGACTCAATTACTATGACAATTTTGCTAGTAACACCAGTTCAAAAAAATATTCTCACATGACTCTACAAAATTCCATTCTCTGGAAGACACAATGACCAAAGAGCCTCGCCCAATATGACTAGAATCTGGATAAATATGCTTCATGTTCTAATTTTCCAGCTAGAAGGGCCCCACCTTCTTTACACATTTTTTGCGATGAAGCCTTAATTCCTTCAACACCTTCATGTGAACCATGTTTCAAAATGTTTCAGACTGGGATATGAAATCTTCACTGCATGAGCAAGGCAACAACCTCTCTCTGATATGAAAATAATTTCTGATAAGCATACACTGAACTCAACTAAAAATGTACAATATGCTATACACAACACTGTAGCACACCCTTTCCTCACACACTCAATCACTGCTTGAATCGACCAAAAAAAATTAACGAGACACAAAAATATATATAAGAATCCAGACACGTCAACCTCAAACAAATACCATGGGAAGATATAAGGGTAATACCAATACCTAGTGTAAATACTAGGCAAGTCAAAATAACACATGAAAATACTATGGTAATACCAATACCAAGTGCCATGTACCAGTGTAATACTTTACTCACGAAATATACAAGATGCACTAGGAATATAGAGGAAAAAAATTCATAACAGAGTAATTCCCCCTGTAGTCATCGTGCTAATGTTATAACGCTAGCTTATAGGTTTGTCTCTAGCATTAATAATTCTCTTTTCTTAACTCTTGACCCGTGTTACCCTTCTTCACCTCCAAAACTGAATCAACTCAACTCCAAATATTCTTGAACTTGATCCTTTGAGTGTGCAAATGATCTACAAAAATATATACACATAATAAACCATAACATTAGATATAAAACAACCACACATGAATTTGTCACAAGCCAAGCTGCCACCAGCAACATAAACATATCCCATAGCATCCAATCAAGCGTATGCATAACATCTGCAATACACGCCCAAGATGACTTCAATTCCAATCATATATCCTTATATGTAACAAAAAATCAATGCCAAAAATATCCCTCTTTTCCATTGATGGCAACCCCAACTAAACCATACAATTAATGCTGACCTCTGAAACTGATCTTCGCAAGCACTCCCCATGTTATCCAAGATGACACCTGGGTTTGTCTTTGAGTCATTTGGTTTAGTTAGTTAGGGTTTTGATTTTTTTTGTTTTTTTAAATCACATTTATTAAGGTATTTTTTTGTCTTTTAGTAATTTTGTATGGTCATTATGAATTTAGCAGGGGACATCATAGATGGGAAAATAAAAATTTTCATGTTGTTCAAGCTTATCTAGTCATGATTAGTAACTTGATAGTTTAGCCAACTTTCGTAGCAAATCCAATTTAAAAAGTTCACGGTTTGATATGGAAGTTCCTGACACTTTTGTAGAAAAATTTCCTTCCCAAGCACTGATCCCACTATAGAAGTATGTTTTTTTGTTAACGATAGGGAAAAAATACGAAAAATTTAAAATGGTTATGGTCAGAGGTTATTAAGTCATGATTACATCTTTTTTTTCGTTATCTACCATTCCAAAAATGCGTAGATGCATACTCATTTCGTTTTCTTTCCACTTTTGAACAACTTTGATGTCACAAGCTTGGTATCATATCCTTACAAGCTTCTCTTGCTATCTATAGTTTTAGCTCTGTTGTCTTGTGGGTTAGTTAGTTGTCTTTAGGAAAGGTCTGTAAGTGTCATAACTAGTCTACTTGTCCTTAAGATATTTGCAAGTGTCAAGAAGCTGCTCACTGCGTGTTGAAGCCATGGCAACTCGAAGGAAGCAGTATAAAGGAGGGTCAATGGTGAGGTACAAGCCCATGGATATGAAAATTCTTGAAGAATACCCTACATTCACCCAAGCATTTTCCAGCATGGGGTGTCTTCGGTTTTGTCAGAAGCTGAAGGGAATTCGTGGGAAAATTGCTAAAGATTTTGCAATTAAATTTATAGGGACATGGTCTAAATTTGGCATGCTAAATTTTGTGGTGTCCCCTGACACCATTGCTCAAGCTACAAAAAATTTAACGATGGAAAATTATCTTAAACATTAGAAACCTTGGTAAATATGACTAATCCAAAATATGCAAAATACAAAATGATTGGTGATATTTTAGTAAAACTATTCAAACTTCTAATGATTTTATATAGTATCTATAAAATATTGGTGATTTTTAAGGTAAAATATTTTTTTCTTATAAAATTTGGGCGAATATTTTTTAGGAAAAAATGGGAATTGGCGAATATATTTTTTGGAAAAAACATGGAAAATTATCCCATCTACGAATATTAGCCCCTAAAATTATCTGTGCGGTTCACATGCCACAATTGCCCACTTGGGCCCTGTAGTATTGCATCTTCACACGCCCCACATTACATTCTCTCCACATAATCAGTGGGGACCTCCTGCAATAAACAAAATGCATTGGAAGAAAGTTATTTCCATTAAGCATTTATCCAATTATAATTCTCAAGAATAAATAAAATTCTAATTCTAATTGCATATTTCCATCAAGAATAAACAAAATTCTAATTCTCAATTTCTATGGTTTGAGTTCACTCAATTTTGGTGTACACACCTAAAATTAATTTCGATGCCTTAATCGCAAATTAGTGCTAATGTACATATAACCGCATCGGTGCATTTTAGTTACTGCGCACCGATGCGTTTTAGTTACTATGCATCGGTGCCGTGGTACCAATGGACGCATTGGTGCGGTGCTATTAAGTGATGCACCGGTGACAAATAACCGCAAATAAAAAAATGCGCAACTCTATTTTCTCTAAGTGTAAAAAAAATGGTAAACTGAAAAATGGGCGGAAAAATATTTTCGAAAATCTAATTTCATAAAAAAATTCTTTAAACTAAATACTTTTCATTATTTCACTATTTTTGCAAAAAAAATTAGCGAGAGATTTGCAGGAGACATACATGGAGTAAGAGAGCACGAGAGCACTATGGAGCAGCAAAATACGTTCGAATAGAAGTATTCAGACAATCAGAATTCCAAACATCTGGTGATTCAAACCCTGTAGCATAGAATTTCAAACGATCTCGTGATTAAATTTGATTATTTTTTTACTTTTTTTGCAGTTTTTTTATGAAGTAAGAAGAAAATTTCAATTTATTTTTCATTTTTAGAAACAAAAGAAAAAAAAATCCATTTTTACCCTAAAACCTTCATTATTTTTGTTTCTTCCCTTTCTTCTCACTATTTCCATGATTTTAGAATTAAGGCTTTTCATTTTAGATTTATAGGGTTTGTATTTTGTAATGAAATTGCTTCCAGATCCATCGCATTGAGTGGGTTTTTTTCTTTCATCGATGTTTCAAACCAGCTACGAAGGTTCATCATCAAGATAAGATTGGCATGTAGAAATTTGAAGAACTGATATATTATTCATCGAGATTCTCCTGATCACACACTATTTTAGCTTCATGCATAATACATAATCTCTTCTACCATTGATCATCACATGCGGAAATAAAATCAATTGCATGCACACATTAAAACCACAAACAATCACACATATGAACACAGTATTTAATGGGAAAACTTAAAGCTGAAAACCCCAACTATCTGTATATTATATGTCATGGAGATCATGTAACAATCATAGTACAAAGCTCCTCACAAGCTCTCAGCACTACCTCAAATTGCTACACACTATCAAGCTAGATCTAGCAAAACACATGCTCCAATATTTTGCCACTTGATAGCCAGCCTCTATTGCGTAATCAATGCTATGGGATGGCTCATTAAATAACATAAACCACCTGGCTTGTACTGCGCAATCCTCATGGGCTTCTCTAATCACTGTGTGTTGCAAATAGCAACTGTATAGTCACAACTGATAGTTAACCTGCTCTTTCACCTATTTCTACACTGGTCTCCACTGAAACTGTCCATGCACTGAAGTTAACTGATGCATTCTTTAGTTGATTAATGAGTTTATAATTAGTGAATTAATTAATAATTAATTCACACCACTCTCACTAATTGTATCAATCAGTTAAACTAGATACAAATAGATCAACTATGTTTAGATTAGTTAAACTGAATACAACTCCACTAACTTCCTCAATCAACTCCACCAAACTCTGTCACATGAGTTCTAACTGAAGTATCCATGCAATAGCTCCACATAACCCTCAGGAATAGCGTAATTCCTTCTGTCAGCTCCCGTGCCACATATGTGCACTTAACTGAAGTGCTCCAAGAGAATAAGATAATGTTTAGAGTCCAAATATTATTAAGAGCTAATAATATTCGACATATCTATTTTTAGACTCGCAATCTAAAAATAGATTCCACCCAATATGTCTAAAAATAGAAGTCCATATATTTTTCCAACTTGACCAACCATCCACAAATAGCATCCTGCAACTCATAGAATATGATCGACATGTCTAAAAATAGACTTTGCGCCAAAAATAGCCTGCGGGCCCACTTAGTGAAGGCGACTCTTCACTAAGCTCATCATGTTGTTGCAATCTCAACATGACATCCGACCCACGGGACGACTTGCATAGTCGGATCCCAATCCATGTCAGCCCTTGCATGAATTTTTGAAAAAAATAATTTTTTTTATCAGTGTGCCCTGCGTAACCTAACGCACCGGTGCGCTGTATTATCCTAGTGCACTGTGAAAGTACTGTGTAATAAAAAATTTAAAAACATTTTTTTTTAATCAGTGCTCCATATGTAAAATAGGGAACTGGTGCGCTATGTCATTATGGTGCACCGCGAACATGCTGTTTCAAAAAAAATTGTTTTATTGTGTTAATCGGTGCACAATGTAACATATAACACACCACACTAGGTCTCCTAGTTGACAGAGAGCACCACATGGTGGTCCCTTGTTTGCGTGGGGCGTTTATGCTACAAAAAATAACACTGGATGATTTTTATTATTTTCTCTGTGTTAATCGGTGCGGTGGTTAACATGTAACGCATTGGTGCTCCTTGCTGAAATAGAGCACCCTACGGTCTATTATACTGTTTGTGCAGTGCCTTTATAAGTCCCCCATGCATCGACATCGGTGCATCCACCATGAATGGTGCACCGGTTTCTTGAGATTTTTTTTTTTACCTGAAAAGTTAACAATTAAGTTATAAATGTATTAATGAAGGATATGATACAGGTTTCAGATTGATAAAGAAATTATTGGCAAGAGATCAAGTAACAAAAATACTGATAACACATCAAGAAAAGAAAAAAAAGGAAATTTATTTGTAAATTCTTTACAAAAAATATTATTTTTGAACTATATGTAAGTTTAACTAATATGCATTGTTTACTGTGTATCATGCAGAGCCACAAAATGATGAAGCTCAATAAGATTATTTCTGATCTAGGACCAGAAGAGCGTAAAATCTTGATGGAAAAATTGCAAAAGGATGGATCAGGTGAATGAAAAAATACTATTGATACAATATGAGTTTCATTTTTTAATTTTCATTAATGATATACTTAAAATTATTAGGCAACATGTGTCAAAAAATATATTAATTCACAGATGTTTAATGTTCTACAGGGACCAACAACTCAGAAAAGGAATCTTATTCTAAGAAAAGAAAAAAAATATAACATGCAAATGAAAATGAATTTCTCCTTAGCTCATCTGGAGTGGTGTTGGAGGTTAACGAAAGGGGGAAAATATTTTACAAAAGTTGAGGGATCTAGTGGAATGAATGTATAGACATTCTTTCCACTTTCAATACAAAAATCAATCCAGTGATTCCAAGAACCAAATTTTATCTAAACTACAGGAAGGGTTTCCAGAGAATTGGTCAATGATACATGTCAGAATTTTAATAGAAAAAACGTACAATAAAAAAAAATAAGGAATGAAAAAATAATATTCCTTTAAATGTTTGTCTAGAATTGTTTATAAATATCACTTTTGTTATATTTAATTTTCATATATCAATATAAAAATTAAATAGTTTATTGTCATGTTACATTTTCAGGAATATTATGAAAATATCAAAAGATGAATGAGCTGATATCAGAAATATGCCAGTAGGAATGTCCAAAAATGTGTACAAGGAGATCGTCAAAGAAATGGACAAAATTGCATCGTAGGAGGAGCCATCTGAACAACAACGTGCTTCAAATGTAATATGTAATCATTGAATTTTTCGATCTTTAGGCACAATAAATAAACAATTTAGCATTAAATATTAATTTTCAAGTATTTTCTTGTAGAAAAGAAAAGAAAATGGAACCCATTCATCACATAAAACAGGACGACAAAGAAGAAAAGGGTTGATATCTAAGTTTGTGAGTAATTGTTACTTCCTTATAACAAGTTAACTAGATTACATTTTTGTATTTTTTAAGTTGTTTTACAAAAATCATCATTGAATGTCTTCAAACAGGTGCTAACATACAAAGAAGAACCATCAGACGAATCGATTGAGATTGGGTTAAATATGTGTTGTGAGTATATGTTGGCATATCAGAAATTAATTGTGGAATTTGTAAGCATCTATCGATCTTATTTTACTAAGCTCCATATATAATTAATAGAACAAAAAAAACTTTTATATTAAATATATGATTTGTTATGAGGTATAAAACTTGCAGGAAACAGAGTATGGAACTACGCCAACAAATGAAATCTTGAAAGATGGCATGGTACATGGTTTTGAAAGAATGTGTATAGTTTATGAGTCAATTGTTTCTATGGTACGCCATTTCTTTTCGATTTACATTGATGTACATTATTTAATATTGCAATTTTCATTATTCTCACCAATGTATATACACTCATTACAATTTATTTTTATGTTTGTAGATGGAAGGTGAAGAAGAAGGAAACAATCAACACCTTGAACAAAATATATCTAAAAATAACCCAAGTCATGGAAGTAGCTCTAGCAGTGATAGTAGTTCAAGCGAAGAATGATGATCACTATGTTTGGATATCAAATCAAGGCGTTGTATTTTTTGAAATATTTGTCTGTGAAATCAGACATTTTGTTTAATGTAATGGAGATAGTGTCCCAATTGAAAGACAAATACTATCTTATATATATATATATATATATATATATATATATATATGTTTTAATTTATTCTATTGCATTCTCCATTGTCGATATGAAATGTAACACCAATGATTAAATTTATGGATGATTAAATATTATAATGAATAGATGTGAAATTTGATGATATCCAAACATCACATTCAAACATCACATTCAAATGCACTAATAAAAATTTAATTCATATGAATATTGTTATAAGATATAAATGTTTTGACTTTTGATGAATAATGAATTTTAAAAAATCACAATAATTATGATATGATATAACAAATTAATCCAAACATTGCATTAATAAAAAAATAATTAATATGAATATTGTTATAATATGTGTCAACTTTTGATGAATAATGAATTTTAAAAAATCACAATAATTGCACTGTCACATGTTGGTGTTTCTAAAAAATACAAAATGAACACCGGTTCATGTCAGTTACTGTAAACCGGTGCGTTTGTATGCTGCAACACACTGGTGCATTTCTACGACCTATGGGTACCGTACAAATACCAAAGCCAATTAAAAATCTTGGTGCATTTGTGTGATACTGCGCACTAGTGCATTTATGTGAGACTACACACCGGTGCATTTGTATGACATATGGGCACCACACAAATACCAATGTCAATTATAAATCTCGGTGTGTTTGTCTGATATGTCGCATCGATGCATTTCTAAAAGTCTACGTACTTGTGTGTTGAGATGACCTATGGCCACCACACAAATCCCAAGAACAATTAGAACAACTTTGTCCGTTGTATGAACAACATTGTGCCTAATGTGGTTTTATACCTTGACGGCCCAATGCATGCACCTTTGACTGCCTTGGTCCACCTTCTAGATGACACGCACTGGTGTGTTGACACCTTCGTAGTGCAATGATGAAAAAAACATCCGTAATAACCTCCAGTCGCCCAGTTTTTTTAGTTGTGTTGAAATTCCATTAAAAGCTCTACCAAAACCTCTACAACCGTAAATGGATGTTGTAGCAAATGTTTTTTTTGACAATTTTGGCCAATTTTATAACACTAAAATCCTCCTTTATAGCCCTCGCTAGATGGTCTTTTACTTGCAGTGTTTGTAAGTGTCTCATCTTCATTTGAATCTACTGAAGGAAGAGTTTGTGACTAGGTTTTCCCATTATAGGGGGATTATGTCTCTTTTTATTATGATATTCATACTCATATAATTTGGTATTTGTTTTATGAAATATAATATAATTAAGAAGTAAAAGAAGCCAACATAATTCATAAGTAATTATCAACATAAGAAAATCTTTCTGCCTTTCCGATTTTCTAACATGGTATCAGAGCTAAGGTGAAAGAAGGAAGAAAAAGGAAGCCTGAATATCTACTGATAGGAGAATAAGGAATTTCAAAGTCAGGTCATAAGGAGAGGAAAATATCAATATGACGAACTCCATGAAGTCAGAAAACAAACTAGAAGGAGCCTACAACTACAAGACATGGAAAAAGAGGATAGGAATTATCCTCAAAAAACACAAAATATCTAATCTTGTTCATGGGAAAGTCAAGAAACCAACAAATAAAGCAGAGAAATAGAAGTTTAGAGAATCCAAAATTTTATCCATGAACCTAACAGTGGATGGATTAAAGGAAAACTTAATTCCATACATTTCCAACGTAGATTTTTCTCAAGAAATGTATGAGGCTCTCTCCAAATTATTCACAATAAAAAACATTGGTAAAATAACAAGCCTCAAGAATTAAATAAGAACTGTTAAAATGGTGAATGATGATACCATTTCATCATATTTTATAAGTATATCTGGAATCATAGATGAACTCCAAGAAATAGATGAATTTGTACCAGAAAAAGAGCTCATAATTATTGTTCTTCTATGAATACCAAATCTTGGAGTGCTTTTGCATTAGGAATCAACAATTGTAAGGATACGCCAACATTTGAGAAAATGTGGAATGCATGTAGTCAAGAAGAAGATCAAATATCATTATTAAACATCAAGAAGGAGGATGAAGAAGAAAACACCTCTAATTCCTATTATGCTTATCACAAGAAAAAGGGAACCTTCAAGAAGTTCAAAGGAGCAAAGAAGAAAGTTGACCTATCAAAGATTGAATTTTATAATTTCCATAATATGGGTCATTATAAAAACAATTTTCTTAAGAATCCAAGGAATAAGAAGAAATATAGGGATCAAGAAAATATTGTTGATGAAGCTCCACCGAAGAAGAACAATACGGAGGAATCATAGGTCAAGGAATTATACTATTAATTCCTCTCCTACATATCTTTCTTAGTCTTGTATTATTTTCCTTTATGTTTTGATTTCTAGAATTTGTAGGTCTAACATGTCTTGTTAGACATTTTTTAAATTATTTTGATATGTTGTAGGTATCCCTCAAAGGATTGGATTAAGAGGGAGCCACCACCATTTTACCAAAATATAAGTATCTTATTCTTTGTTTCATCTTTTCATGTTTGGTTTCCTCCTCACATCAAGAGAATTTATTGTATTATATGCTAATAATTTTTTCTTTGTATTTTCCTTGGTAGGAAAAGATCGCAGAAAAGTTATGGAGGAGAGTTCAAAGGATATAATTAAAGCATGGAATAAGTTTCTCCCTTTAAAAAATAATTTTCGACAAGGTTTGTTAATGAACAGCTCAAGGTATGTATTTAACTGTAAGTTTTGTTATAAATTTATGTTCATATAAAAGGTACGATCATTCTTCTTTTGAAATTTTCTTTACATTGCTAACATCATTATGTCTAGGGTTTTGAATCACAAAGATTCTTGTTGGGGTGATTAATCATTAGATTTAATCTACCCTCATGATATTATTCGATCACTCTTATGAAACCCTAACCTTTAGGGTTCAACATAAATCCCTAACTTTTAATTGTGTGTTAATGATAATTTTAAAACCCTATACTTCTTAGGGTTGTTGATAAAGTCTAGAACCAATGATGAATTTATATGTTTAGGGTTTTGATGTTGTTATGATAGAAACCCTATCCATTTAAGGTTTTTTGTTAATCTCTAAATTCTAAGACCCTAGATTTTTAGGGTTTGGTTATTAAGGATTCATGAACAAAACCTTTATAGTAATGTCATATGAATGAAACCCTACATGTATATTTGTCCGATTGAAACCCTAATCTGAATGTAATTGTTTGTTTGTGTCCTAAGTTTTCCTAGTATGTATGAATACTGATATGAGATGCTAGTACATGATAATGAGATATTAGATATTTATATGTGAGTATGCTAACCTAATTGTTGATACTCATGTTTTAATTTGTAAAATATGGGGTATGTAAAACCCTATTAGAGATTGATATTCTAGGATATGATAATATTGTTTCCCGATATGATTTAGTTTTGATAAAATATAGGGTTTTATGCAAACCCTAGTAAAATTATGTCATGTAAAAACATATTTTTGAAATCTTAGATGCATAGTAATATGATTGGATTGTTATTGAATTGCTAATATGTAAAGCTTTGTGTCTTGAAGACAGAATCTAGGGTTTGCATTAAATCATGGTAGAGTCTGTCATATATCTATAAAAGTAATATTGAGGCCGTAGATGTAATGAGACTAATATCTTGATTAAGTTGCTCTAAGTATTGATGATGAAGTCTAATGTTTATGACAAAACGCTAGCGAGAGGTTGAAGTCTAGTATGTAAAAATATGTGTCTCTTGAAACTAACCGAGTTTTGGTGTTTAATAATTAAACTCTAAATGCTTCCATTATAGTAACATGATTTTGGCATAGTTAACTTCATACTTCTATATGTTTGTATTTGGTTGTACTGGTTGTTAAAGTTTTGCAGGTACACAATCTTCAATATGATGAAGATGTTTGTATAAGCATAATGAAGGAAGAAGGGTTGGATCCATGAAAGGTTATCCGATGTTGTAGAAGAACGAAGTGGTTGATATACCTAATTTGAGAGGGAGCCTAGATAGAAGAAAGGGTATAAATCCCCAATTGAGAAGGAGGGCATATTATGACAGTGAATACATTGAAGTAAGTAAAATTACTATCGATAAATGTTCATGAATTTGTAAACAAAAGAATTGAGAAGATCTCAAGATGTATTTGATGTTGCTGAAGAAGTGAAAGAAGAAATATTCTAAAAAAATTATATTTGGATAACTTGATGATGAAATAAGAAGCACCTGAATGAATGAGGACCTTGAAGGTTTGTGTTTACATGTATTTATATTTTAAATTTTATTATTGATTGGGGTTTGTGTTTGTATAGGTAAATCTCTCCATAAAAAGGTTGAACATTGTAGAAGCATGCTTGGACAAATGGATATATCTAGTTTGATAGGGATAATTGAATCATCTAAAGGCAAGATGCTTGGGAGGATATTTGGCTGGCCTATGTGTTGATGTTTAGATCCAGAAGAGGGAGGGTGGCATTGGTAATGGAGTTCCAACCTTGGATACACACCTAGATCCTTGGGTTGATGGTTAGAAATTAAGATTGATGGTACCTAGAGTGGCTAAAATCTTGAGTCCATCATTGTCCCACTTGGATAGATTATCTTGGTGAGGTATCTAGTCCACAACAATGAGTGTGCCAGAAATCTTTGTCATATCATTTTGAAATATTACATCTACTTGTATATATGTGTAAGTATGAATACCTCCCTAGTAAAAGGGGAGTGTTGAAGAATGTAACTAGCTTTGGCCTTCATAATTGTACTTGTAAAAAATATATTAATAAATAAAATGACCTATTAAAGCATGGGTTTCATCTTGGGTCAATTTTTTCTAGGTAAAATCCTCCATTTAAGGATTCTATGATTTTTCATCAGTCATTAAAGTCATTTTCATATTTATTAGACCCTTCTTGGGATTTTTTTTTATGTAGAAAGATTTATTTTTGAGTCAAAATGGTCATGTGTCACCTCCACACCAATTCGACCCTACCCTCATCAAGTCAGCTTGAGTTAGGGAAATTAAAACTAACAAGAAACCTATATATGGAGAAAATTGACTTCATTTGGAGGGTATCATCTCAAGTTCGATATATAAGAAGCAGAAACAAAAAAATAGTGCTAATTTGCAGAAGAAGGAAAGAAGCTAGAAGAAGGAAAAACGAGTTTTTGGGATACCTTTCTCTCACATGTGCGAATATTTTGGGATATAGCTAGGGCTACAATTATGTTTCTATTGTAGGGCCGAAGTTATAAATCTAGAGGTAGAAAATCTGAAGCTGAGGACCGAAATTCTGATCTGAAGTTGCACCTTGAAGAGTTGACACTTAGAAGGTTGACAAAAGGATATCTACAAAGAGAAAGGGATGACTTGGTGGTTGGAGGAAGTATTTTTCTAGGTCTAATAAGTATGGAAGTGTCTCATCTTGATCTGAATCTACTGAAGGAAGAGTTTCTGACTAGGGTTTTCCCTAGCTGAGCGCTTACATATTGTGTCTATTGTTCTTGTAATTTTTTGATGAAAGGTAAAATAATTCAGAAGTAAAATAAGCCAAAATAATTCAAAAGTAATTATCAACATATGAAAATCTTTCTGCCTTTCCAATTTTCAAACATAAAGGTGTCATGACCATGAAATGAACTAAGGATGTTCTAATCGACACGACAACACTCATGAGTGATAAAGAACACTTGAAACACATAAAATTACTCAATATGGCACTTGACAACCAATACCATGCTTGATATGACAATTGATTAGGATCCAAAATTTAAATGTAGTGAAATTTTGGAGGGTGGTGTAGTAGTGCCAACACTTGGAGACACACTAGGAAGACTTTAGCTTCATTATTTAGGAATAACATTTTAGTTAGAGGGTCATCCCTTTGGGAAATATTGATTCACCAATTAGATTTCCTTGGTTTCCCCTCTTGACCCTGTTGTATACATAACACCTGGCTTCACTTTCACTTGGTTCCAACACACACAAGATATACCATATCACAATTGTTTCAATCTAGGAAAGGGTATTGTGTGCAACAAGTTTAAGATTTTCATAGTATGAGTTCATCTATGGTGTTTCTTCGCTGCTAGCAGGCCTGGAGAGTACCCTAACAGAGTCAATGCAGGAGAACAAACATTGCTTCACTGCTAGCAAGCCTAGGTACTACCCTAACGAAGTCCCTTTATTCACCTCCCTATGCAAGAATAATTTCTCTTCTTTCACCCTTTATTTGTTTATCTAATAGGACTGTGATTCGACACTTATTATTTTCAACAGGCAGAAATGGGATCCCAACTATTTGAGAGAAGAGGAGGTTTCCCCTTCAGATATGTATTTATATAACCTCTGATATTGGTTGGATCACTTTATATTTTCTCCTTATCCTTTTCTACTATATTGGATAAACATGTAACACACCAAGTATATATACACTAAGTTGAGGAGTTTGGATACTAGAATATATGTGGATATAATAGGTTCTCTCAAGGTTTTCCTTCTGGATTTATTGTATTTTCCATTGAGACCTAGCTCAGCCTATGGAATCTTCCCAAACAAAGAAGGATAAAAAACTAATATCCAAGCGTTTTGGTTGTCACATTTTATCTTTTATTCCACCACAAATTATTTTTGGGCCATGCACTTTTCATACAAGATCTTATTTATGTAAAATTACCAAGACAAAGAACAAGACAAGGCCCAACTTGACACAACATACATAACTGACAAAAACAAAATGAAAATAAAACACAAGAAAATACTGTACATGAAACTTAGCTTAGATCATCTATTGAAAATAAAATTTCAAATCTTGGCCATTTACGGTAAGAGGATCAATCCTCCCATCTAATTATTTTAGCTTGAAGGTATTATGACTGAATTTTATTCGGTGGTAAAAGGGCTAATCCACAGAGGTTGGAACTTCATGTGTTTTCCTTTCTCTTTGTGGGCTCTGTCCCACTTAAATATTAAGTCACCCACGTCAAAAATCTTAGTCCCTGCCAATTTCTTATCGAACCAATGCTTGATACAGTTTTGATGGATGGAAAATAATTCTTTAGCTTTAAGCCTTTCTTCCTCAAGTTTAAGCAAGAAATGTATCTTGCTTTGAACCAGAAGGCAAGATCTACCTTGAGATTCTTGGTAAAGTTGCAAGGCTAGGAGATACATTTTTGGAGGCAAGATATTTTCTTTGTCGTATACTGGGAAGTATGGTGAGGTTTTGAGGAAAGAATTATGGGTTATACAGTCAACCCTTAAAGCATTTTTCAAAGCATTGTGTCAGTTTCGTTGTTAAAAAAATTTGTTTTCTTGATTATTCAGATGAGATTTTTGTTTTTTGATTCAGGTAAATCATTTCCTTGCGGGTAATAGTTAGATGCATGCTTTAATATAATACCATTTTATGATGTGAATTCATAAAGTTTCAATGAATAAAAATAAGTCGCATTATTAAAGACAAGAGACGTAGGAATGTTGGCCCCAAGGAATAACTCAATTGGGCGAGTTCCCGTTGCTAAGTACCTTGGTAATTTGGTGGTCAGCAGTCAAATATCCTCAACGCCCTTTGGGTTAGGCCCTACTAGTTTGGCTGGCGGGTAGATACCTCTAGGTTGATCTCCCTAGATTTTACCGTGGATGTATTGACCACCTAGTTTCCGTGAACCACATTAGAAATAAAAAATAGACATGGAATGCCAAACCTGGTTATAATTTTCTACTTTAAGAAGTGGATGACTTCCTGGTTGTTAACTTATCTTAAAGGATTGAAAATTTTCCACCAAGTAAAATAATTTATCATTGTTAGAATATATCAGTGTTGCTTTGATAAATGTGGAAATATTTCTCCAATAACATATGGTCCCCACTATTGGAATGGTTCCACGACTGCTACTGGTAGCAGTGGGTGTATCAAACTTGGTTAAAAATCCATGTAAAAAGCATAATAATAAAGTCATGGGACACGTATTCCAAGATGAATGGTGGGAAAAACATCCTAGCAGGTGTTCTTTCAGTTTATTATGGATAAGGAAATTGGTAAAAGAAATGACGAAGGCTTTCGAAAGACATGAGGCATTAATTGGAATTTTCTTTATGAATAATGGAAATTAGGAGAAAAGGAAGGTGAAAGGTCACAGGTTGCATGTGAGGAGAAAAATGAAGGAAAAATAATGGAAAATTAAGAAATTAAAGGCCTTATTAATAAAAAGTCTTCTTAGGATCGGTGGGCAAGATTTTGTTGGTTAAGAATTTTTCTTAGGATTTTTTCAACTTTAGTTCTCTATTCTCTCTCTATCATACTCTTGGACACTTAGATTTGTCTTGGAGCACTCTTGGAGGAGTTTGGAATACTTGGGATTTGGAGAAAGAATGCAAAGGAAAAGCAAGAAAGCGTAAGAGGACATCAGGATCAACAACTACAACGGGTTTTGCTTTCAGGTATCAAGTTGCATGTATGATTTCCTCACTAGTTTTGGCATGCATGGAATATGCATGTGGTTATTTGGTTATGATTTTCCATTGGAATAGAGGATTTCCTAGGTTGAAAGTGGTTTTTCCTAGTCTTTCCATTTCCTGTATAGTCATGACGATGTGGCTTTCACTTTTATTTTCTGGTTGGTTTTCTTGTGCCTTTGGCTGTGGGTTGAGTTATTAGTTCATGTAAGCCTTGGTTGGAAAAAATTATGGAAGCCCTTTAATATCTTGGGCTCAATTAATATTCCTAGAAGCTTTGTTTGGAGAAATTTTATGGAAGCCTTTGGTGGGTTGAGTTACTAGTCTTGGAAGCCCTGGTTGGACAAAAACTCTTGAAGCCCAAAAAATGTTGTGGATTGAATTACTAGTCCTAGACTCCCTGGTTGGAACAAATGCTCTAGAGCCCTGGAGAACTTTGGTAGAGACTGATATGGTGATGGTTAGTTATGTCTGACCATGAGGTGGAATAATTGGTTTAGGGTTGAGGTGGTTTGGCCTCTGGAAGCCTTGGTTTGGTTTTGTTTAGTTTATTCCATGAGATACCACATTCATGCTTGAAATATGGCATGGGGGTGATTGAATGAAGAGAGAGTTGGCTAAGCCAATCTATGCTCGGGTGGAACTTGGAAGTCTCGAACCTGGTTGGCCTTTGCATTCATTATCAAGAGCTTCTTCTACCTGGAATTCTATGGGTAAATATACTTGTTTATATGGTTGTTATATCCCTGATATTTTTGTTGGTTATATGCTAGTTATGAGTGAGTTTTATGGCAATGATAATGTATGGATCTCATCATGTTTTGGTTAATCACTGAATGTACAATGAATATATGGCTTAATAGATGGTAATGTAGTTATTGTGATGATGCATAAATGATTCTTAGTGATTCTTAGATAAGTATAAGACCTCTATGCTCAGATCTGTTGTTTAAACCTGTAGAATGCCTATTTCTGACTTGCTTGACAAAATGTATGTTATGTCTAGTAGGGTTCCTGTCAAGTCCTTGTTCAAGAATTATGCATATGTATCATTGTTTTGATGTTATTTCCATTTCTAGAAGTTTCATGGAGTTTTTTGCAGTGGCCTGAGTGTTGTCCCTAAAAAAGTGGCACATAATCCAAAGTTCCTGGCACAAAACTACTTGGAAAAGTCCCTAGTCACAGGCATGCCTTGTTGTGGGAGCGACTAGAGGGTCCCAGTCACATTAATTCCCTTGTCAAGGGAACAATTGAGGCTCTAATACAACAAAAGGTCAGTTTGTCTCAGGGGATGGCCACCTGGATGGGTTGGATGGCTCTTGGGGGTTCTGTTGCATGTGTAGAAGATAAATGTGGTTATGTTTCATCAGTTCCACTTCCTTAATTGATACATAGGGAGTTGAATCATATCATAGTAACTCTTTGTCACATGTTTACCCCAGTTGTCTGGTTACTTGGGTAGATGTGTGAGGAGGGTGTTACAGAGTGGTATAAGAGCATGTTTCTATTCTCCTTGGGTGATGTCTGGTTTCCGTTATGATTGGATGAATGTGTTGTCATGTGTACATGTTGGTTGCATATGTTTACTTATCTTGGGGTCGATGTGCTTGTTGTGTATGCATGGTGGTGGTAATTTTTTTCATTGTGTCTCCATGTTGAATTTGATGATGTTTTGGTTGGGATGCTTTAGTCATGAGTGCATGTTGGTTGTATATGCATTTTTTAAGCATGTCAATGTCTATATGTTTTTATGCATACATTATCATGGTTAAGGTTGTTGTCCATGAGGTCATTGTATGCATTTTAGGTCATTATGATTCTATTGGTATGTTATGACATTGATGTGTTGGTTGAGATAGAGCAGGAGATGTAGATCATCAAACTAAAGTTGTGGCACTAGACTTTGGGGTGAGAGCAGATCATCATATATGTTTGTATGTTTGGAATGTAGGTATGTGGTTAATGGTTGTTATAAGAATCAGGGTTACTTATATGATTTTCATTCTATTTTATTGTGGTTACATTTATGATAGATGTTAGTTAATCAATGTGAGTTTATGTACATGCGTCGGTTAGTCATGCATGAGAGTAACTTGTTGGTATATGAATTGTGGTCATATGCATGATGGTTATGGTCATTGAAACTAATATATTGATGTTATTATGTTTTTTGATAATCTGGATTGACCTATGTAGATGATTATGGCTGTGACATTCAGGTATGAGTTAATATATTGTGATATTATGTCATAATAATCTAGACTGATTGCGTATATGTGATTGTTATGCATGAATGAAAATTGTTTATGAGTTTATGATGTGAACACGTTAGCTAATTATTGTTATGGATATAAGGAACTTATTTATGATTGAGTCGATATGTTGTGAAGTTATATCGTGCTAATCTAGATTGATTATGCAGACAATATAACCTCCCTTGGGATACATTAAGGTATGAGTTTGCCTATGTCATATACTTGGTGCTTGATTGTTTTAATATGTCGCATATTGATGTTTGATTTTTTGGTGTTTATTATGTCTTGTATTTGTTGTTTGATTGTTTTATTAATTGTATGATATGACTATGTGCCTGTAAGATTGCATGAAAAAATGATATTGTTTTAAGATGATTGTACTAACACATATGTGTTGAGACAATTGATATGTACTTGAGTGTAAGTAGGTGATAGTTGTAGCATTATGTGTTATGATTTATGACTATGAGTTGATTGTTGATTATGACATGGTTGTTATACTTGGTAAAGGCTGTTTTCAAATTGATAGATATGTTGTCTTGATCTTTGGAACATGTGGATGACATGTTTGTTCAACTATAAGGAAACATACTTCGCACATCAAGGTAAGATAGCTAGCATATTTCTATATTTAATTATGTGCTAACAATTATGTGTTTATGGAATTATGATGTAAGGGATTGCATGGCAAGAGACTACTGTGAAATATTAAAGAAGGCTCGGGTTGAGATTTCCTTTGGAAGAAATGAGAACCATGGGGATTGATTCATGGTGTTTGTTGCTAGCCTTGTTCTTTGGTATTTTGTGATTTGTTGTGCTTGAATTTTGGCTTTGTTTATGTATGGTGCAAGGCCTTGCCACTTTGTTTTTGGTGTCATATTGTTATTGATTTTCATGATTTTCTTCTAGTTTGTTTATTTTTCTTTCCTTTTATGTTTTGAGGGTGTTAGGAATTGGTTGGGAAGGAGGAAAGTTAATGGGGCTCGAGAAGATCTGAATGAAATCCAACAAGTGATGAAAGAATAAGATGAATCTCGATGCATGTATAAGGGCAGCTGAAGGTATGACTATGAAAATTAGTTGGAATGGTTGGGTCCATTGTGGTAAATGGATAATGATAGTACAAACATGAGAAAGGTAACTAGAAAGGTAAATTAAATGGCTTTGAGGCATTAGATCCCTTGTCTAAGTTGGGAAATTTGGTTCTCAAAGTTGTGCATGTCGTGCACAAATAAATGAAGTTATCTTAACATTGACCTTACGATATTTGGTATTATTATGATTATGTTTATGTTTATATATGCATATATGTATGCATGTATGTATATCATTGACTGACAGGGTCGTTAGGATTGTTTTTTGATAGTGTTCACACACACACACACACACATATATATATATGAAGTTGTCTGATAGGGTCATCAATGGTCATTCTTGTGGAGGAATGATTGCTTATGCAGGTGAATGGCATGAGGAATTTCTCAGATTATGAGAAATCAGGTGGGAAGAATAACCCTCACAAATATATAAGGTCAGTATCATGTGGATATGAATTGATATTATGTGATTATACTATGTTTATGTTTATTTTATGTACAAGATATGTTAAGGGATGCATCATCAAAAGTGTTCTTTGTGGCATGCTGGGACAAGCATGGGTAAGACACTATAAGCAAGGTCTTTTGGTAAGGAAAATGCGGTCTTAGGATGTGCAGTATTGGTGTTGTGTACATGTAGCATATGTAGTATTGTGTACATATGATGTTGTGAGCCTGTTGTATATATGGTGTTGTGTGTATATTTCATATGCAGTGTTGGGTATAGATGGTTCTATGTACATGTTGGATATGTGGTGTTGTGTACATAATTGTGTTGTGCACATGATGGATATGAGGTGTTGTGTGCATATGGTGCTATGTACATGTTGGATATGCAGTGTTGTGTACTTATAGTGCTATGTAGATGTTGTATATGAAGTGTTATGTATATATGGTGTTGTGTGCAAGTTGTAAATGTGGTGCGGCATACATATGGTGTTGTGTGCATGTGGTTCTATGTGCATGCGGTGTTACAATACATGTTATACATGTGGTTCTATGTGTAGGTAGTGATGTGTACATGTCGTGCATATGGTGTTTTGTACATGTGGTGTTATGTACATGTTGTGCATGTGGTTTTGTGTAAATATGGTGTTGTGTACACATTATGCATGTAGTGCTATGCACATGTTGTGTAGGTGGTGTTGTGTACAAGTGGTACTGTGTACACATTTCACATGTGATATTGTGTGCATGTTGTACATGGTATGTTGTGCACATGTGATATTGTGTGCATGGTTTACATGTTGTTTTCTATACATTTGGTAGTGTGTATATGCATTGCATAGTCATGGTATCTTGACATGTGTATTCATTGTGTTGTACTTTGTGTACATATATGTATTGTGTTGTAGACTGGATGTAGGTGTTTGTGTTGTACAACATGTGTATGTGCATGTATTGTATGGTGTTGTATGTCATGTGTGGGTGTATGCCATCTATGGGTGTATGTGTGTGATGTAAATTGTATGTATGTGTACTTTATTGAAGGGAAGAAAAGGAATTGGTTTTTTTCCGGGTGTGGCAACTAATCTAGTGTGCGTACAAAATCTAAAAGGATAAAGGTAGAAGCAAAGGACCGATTAAAGGATAAGTATCAATATTTTTTTTCAGTTTTATTATGCATGTGATTTATGATTCTAACTTATTATGGTTACTTGTGATTTATGATGATTTCATGTGATTCACGATTTTAATTTATGATGGTTGTGTTTTGAGCTAACCGAATGTGATATGTTTATACATTGTGATTTGATCAAACAACTAGTTTGACTTGTTGTGATAGGAAGTGAACAAAATTGCAAGTGTAACTTGTTGACGAGCCAATGATGAGGTATGATTTGAATATATCTATATATATATCTATATATATATATATATATATATATATATCTCATGGAAGTTATGTGCTTGGTACAGGAATGCATGAACATGCCCGGTTGGGTGGTTGAAATTGATTGCAAGAATTAGCAGCCACAACTAAACGAATTGGAATAAGAAACAATATGTTGGTAAAGCACTTCAGGAGGAGGGCCATTATGGGACACTAGTACCCAATCATGTCAATTTATTTCCATGAGCATGTTATGACCGATATGATGGTTTTGAGGCAGTGATATGCCTTGTTTTTTGGACCTTCGAATGGGAGGAAGCCTTGCCAAGGGAGGGGTTTCTCGAGGGACTATGTATAAGAGAAGGGGGTGTCTGCATAAATTGGAAGGTGTGTGACTACAAGAAATGGGGTGAGCGAATTGGTTGAGGGATTGTGTAGCAGAGAAGGTAAGGTCGAGGATGGATTTTTTTTGGTCCTTAGCATCTCTAGATGGAATCATACGCACATTGGGAGTGTGCCTTGGAAAAATGAGTCGGTAATTGTTCAATGAAGAGGAAAAGTGGCGCAAGATTGTAGCACTGGACATTGGATGCATAATTTTTCTCTGGAAGTGGATTTTAGAGTTCCTGGGAAGGAGGTTAATCTTGATACTACTTTGAGGGTGGAGGTGTGAGCCTATGATTCCCTTGTTGACTGATGTGAGCATTGTATCATATTATTTGCTGGTTGAGAAAATATGCATATGTGTATATTATTGTAAATACTGTATCGAGTTGGATTTATAAAGATCCATAGGAAATATGTTTATTTCCTGGTTGAAGCTAATGTGCATGAGTATATTTGGTTGTTATTGTAAATACCATAATGAGATTGTTATAAAGCTATAGTAAATGGTATGTTTGTTATGATTGATCATGGTTTGAACATGTTGTTCATTGTAAATATTGCAACGAGCTATGTTATAAATCTCCCTGGAAAGTGTGTATTTATTTTCAGTAGTCTTGTTGGTTATAGGTATCATTGAACACCAAGGATGGTGTTCCCCCAGGGGGGGGGGGGTTGTACCAGCCCTGGTCAAAAATCCATGAAAAAAAATTAAGACCAAGGTCACAGGACACGTATTCCAAGATGAATTGTGGGAAAAGCACCCTAGAGGGTGTTCTTTTGGTTTATTATGGCTAAGGAAATTGGAAAAGGAAATGAAAAAGGATTTGGAAAGACATGAGGCATTAATTGACATTTTATTTATGAAAATAATGGAAATTTGGAGAAAATGAAGGTGAAAGGTAATGGGTTGCATGTGAGGAGGAAAATGAAGGAAAAATAACAGAAAATGAAGAAATTAGAGGCCTCATTAATAAAAATTATTATGAGGATGAGTGGGCAAGATTTTGCTAGTTAAAGATTTTGCTCAGGATCTTGTGAGCTTTAGCTCTCTATTCTCTCTTTCTCATACTCTTGGACACTTATATTTTTATTAGAGAACTCTTGGAGGAGTGTGGCATACTTGGGATTTGGAGCAATAAGGCAAAGGAAAAGCAGGAAATCACAAGAGGACATCGGTATCAGTAGCTACAATGGGTTTTTCTTGGAAGTATCGAGTTACATGTATGATTTCCTCACCAGTTTTGGCATGCATGGAATATGCATGTGGTTATTTGGTTATGATATATCAATGGCATGGAGGATTGCCTAGGTTGATAGTGGTTTTTCCTAGCCTTTCCATTTCCTAGATATCCATGATGTTGTGGGTTTCAATTTTGTTTTCTGTTTGGATTTCTTGTGCGTTTGGATGTGGGTTGAGTTATTAGTTCCTAGAAGCCTTGGTTGGAAAAATGATCTGGAATCCCTATAACAACTTGGGTTGAGTTACTAGTCTTGAAATCCTTGGTTGGAGTTACTAGTCCTGGAAGAGATAGTTGGAACAAACACTCTGGAGCCCTGGAAAACTTTGGTAGAGACCGATGCAGTGATGGTTAGCGATTTCCAATAGTGAGGTGGAATTAATAGTTGAGGGTTGAGGTGGTTTGGCCTCTGGAAGCCTTGGTTTGGTTTTGTTGGTTTATTCCATGAGATCCCACATTCTCGCTTGGAATATGGCATGGGGGTGATTGGATGAAGAGAGATTTGGTTCAACCAATCTATGGTCAGGTGGAACATGGAAGTCACGAACCTGGTTGGCCTTTGCATTCATTATTAAGAGCTTCTTTTACCTGGTAATTTATAGGTAAATATACTTTTTTATATGTGGTTTATATGGCTATTATATCCTTGATATTTATATTGGTTATATGCTTGTTATGAATTTTATGGAAGTGATAATATATGGCTCTCATCATGTTTTGGTTAATCACTGAATACACAATGAATATATGGAATAATAGATGGTAATGTAATTATTGTGATGAGGCATCAATGCTTCTTAGTGGTTCTTATATAAGTATAAGACCCCTATGCTCAGATATATTGTTTAAAATTGTAGAATGCATATTTGTGACATGTTTGAAGAAATGTCTATCATGGTTAGTAGGGGTCTAGTACAGTACTTTGTCAATTATATGCATTTGTATCATTTTTTCGATGTCATGAAGTTTCAGGCAATGGCCTGAGTCCTAGCCCTGAAAAAGTGGCACAAAATCCAGATTTTTTGGCACAAAACTACCTGGAAAATTCCCTAGTCGCAGGCATGCCTTACTATGGGAGTGACTGGAGGATCCCAATCACATGAATACCCATGTCAAGGGAGCAATTGAGACATTAATTCAACAAAATATCAGTTGTCTCAGGGGTTGGTCACTAGGATGGGTTGGATGTCTCCTAGAGGTTATGTTGCATGTGTAGAAGGTCATTTTGGATGTGTTTCATCGGTTCCACTTCCTTAACTGATACATAGGGAGTTGAATAATATTATAGTAACTCTTTGTAACATGTTTACCCCGGTTGGATGGTTACTTGGGTAGATTTTGGAGGAGGGTGTTACACTAGGGTGGATGAATTCTGATCTCGACCGACACATCTCTGCAAGTTGGGAAATTGTGAACATAATCATGAGCATATTTAAATAAGTTGGGCCAATAATAGCTATCCCTCATTAGTTTATGTGCATATGTGTCTCCTACATAGTGACCACCTGTCGGTCCTTCGTGTAGATATTTTAGTACCTTATATGTGTCTTAAGGCTCAGGGCATCTCAGCAAGACACTGTTGCGGTGATTTATGAAAAGCACTCCATGAATATGTTGATAAGATAGAGATTTAAGGTAGATTTCCCTCTTTTTTTATTTGATAGATGCACGGGAAAGGTGTCTTCCTCTAAGAATTTCCATATGTCTGAATACCATGGCGTTGTAGATTTGGTTTGGGGAACATGTTCAAAATTATACATTTATATTTCCTACTCCCAACCTGAAATATATTGCTCGGGAGCACATCTCGCTTTGGCTACAAGTTGAGAGAGGCCATGACCCTTAATGGTATGAACTCATTTGAACTATAGATAATATTCTTGTAAATAGTTCATCCAATTCTCCCTCTTCTCACCCAGCTCCTATTGCACAAAAAGTGTTTTGACTGTTGGATGAGGCATAAATATTATTGTGTAATCTTTAAGGAGATAGGGCATAAAATATTTCACTACCTCATATACAACATACACTTTTTTATTTATGGTAGGGTAATTCAACTTCGACCCCTATAAGCCATCACTCATGAAAACAAATAGGTCATTCATTTCCTTTAGCATCCTTTTGAGTTAGTACGACTACAATAGACGAATATGAAGAAAAATTGTAAAGCATGAAATATTTTCCATAATCAAGACTAAATAATTTAGGTGCATCAACAATAGCTTGTTTAATTTGAGCGAAAACATCCTTTTCCCTTATGTCTCATATGTGAGTCACATATTTCTTAATCATATCTTGTAGAGGTTTAACTCTCTGAGCATAATCAGAGATGAAATTTCGCAGGAAATTAATCTTCACTAAGAAATATTGCATATATTTCTTATTCATTGGGAACAAGATATGATTTATAGATTTGACCATATTGAAAACAAAGATGATTTTCTTGGTATTGAGATAAATCCCATATTTACGACATTGCTCAAATATTTTATTTAGATGACATAAATTAACTAATATTCTTTTGGAAAACATAGTTATATCATCCAAATAAAAAACTACACTTTGGCCAACCAGGCCATGGAAAGCGATGTCCATCACTCTTTGAAATGTTACACCAACATTGAAAATCCCAAATGGCATATGATTAAAATAAAATGTTCCCCATTTGGTCTTGAAACTAGTTTTGAGATGACTTGGTTCTTCCATTAGCACTTGAATATAACCAGAAAAACATCTAGCAATGAGAACATATCAGACCAATATTGTTTGGAGGATCTATTCCATGGATGGATCAGGTAACTATATTTATCTTATTCTCATTTGAGGTTAAGGAATACTATACATAACCTTATCTCACCATAATTATTTCTGATTGGGACCCAAATTCAAAACCCAAGTGGAATGTCTAACCTTGAAAATGATATGAGCATGCAACAACTTCCTTAGTTCCTTTTGAATCAAGGGTTCCAACATTGCATAAGATTTCCTTAGTTTTTGCTGAAAATGTTTGACCCCTTATTTAATGGGAATGACATGCTGGATGATATGAGCATAATATGTATTCAAATCATTTTATGTCCATGCAAACACATCGCAGTACTATTTAAATAAGTGAATGCATTCTTGTTGTTCTTGTGGAGAAAAACATGTACCAAGGTTAAAAATTCTCAGATATTCTTAATTTCCCAGATTGACTTGTTCATATGATAGATTCAAGCTCTGAGTCTTAGTACTAACTGGTCCTCTGGATTGGTTTTGCAGGTCATATATTTTTTCTAGATACACCACACCTTTAGGAATATTATTGCCTTTCATCATATTATATGCCTCTTGCAAAGCCTTGTTGTGTTCATCCTCTTCTATGGAAACATATTTGAACACATCTATGTTATCGATAAGATGCAGTATTTGTTGGTTTTCATTGAGAACATGAAAATTAGTGACGTTATCAGGCACATAAGGTTTATATATAATATCTATAGAAAAACTATTTCTCGATGGTGAAATTCTAGCAGTTTCATTAGATAATGTGTCTGTTGTAGCATTTATAAGCCTAGGAACATAAATGATACTGAAAGCTTTTAAATAATTAATAAATCGCCATACCTCCTATTGGTAGTTTTTAAAACTTTGTGAAAAAAAATGGATAATGTCTCGTACATGCCCAGTAACCACTTCTAAGTCACCAATTAACTTGAGAAACTCTACCTTCAAATTGATGGATTTATTTAATCCAAGCATGAGTGCTTCATATTCAACAATATTATTTGTACACTTGAACTCCAAATGGCATGATAAAATGTAATTCTTATTGTGTGGGTCTATAAGTATGCAACCAACTCTAGAGCCATCCTGTGTTCTTGAACCATCAAAGTATATAGTCCACTTATTGTTAGCTGCTAAACTGGTTCCTATAATGTTATTAATATTATGTACATCTATATTACAGGATTAATTAGCACTAGTTGGAGTACAAGGAAGGAGCTCCAATTGTGTATCACGTAGGACGAGTGATGGCTATGCTTGATAACACTCGTGATTAGTTTCCAAAAAAAAAAATTCCAAATATCAAATCATCAAAGGCCATAGGTTCATTATGACCCTCAAGTGGTGTCACAATTTATTTCAAATAGGGTTTTCTCTCAACTCAAATCTGGTTGTTTCTACCCTTATATGGAAGGCATAAGTGTGAAAAATATGTAGAAAAATACCCTTGTAATTTACTATAACGGTCTCTACTTAGGAGTAGTCCATAAGCTTTAGAGATGTCCACAATTAAAATGTTTATACATTGGTGTAATCAGTGATCAAATGATAATTAGATAATAACATTCTTGATTTCACCAATAGCTTGGACAAGAGATATGTCCAGCTAAATGATTTGTGCATCAATTTTATCCCATTTAGTGTTGATTTTATTAGTAATAGATAATGGCATTACATTTACAGGTGCACTTAAATCGACTAAACAATTATGGAATTTGTAATTAAATATTTTGAAAGTTAATAAAAAGGGGGGGCATAGATTATTGGAATCTAATGTTACAAAATTAACCACATATTTGAGAGAACCATAAGACTTACCAGACACCTTTTGAGAAGTAGAATATTTGTCACCTAATGAAGGTTGTGAAAAGAATTGGACAAGTAGTTCACACTGACGTGCTATTTTTGTGAGCTTGAAGATGGAAATATTGGCACGAGCTCTCTTCAAATCTTCAACTATGTTATAATCGATCATTTCACTCTTAACATGCAGTGTTGAAGTTTCTATAGGAGTAGATTTATTTGACACTTCCGGAGTGATGGAATTGTTTTTGATGCTGGTGGAAGTGTCCTTAGAATCAATATCATTTATATACTTAGTTGATGTGTTCAGAGAAGGATTGACCAATTGTTAGATCCTTCTTAATAATTTCTCCTTCGAGATTTTTCCTGTCACCTCCTGTTCAAAAATGGGCCCTTGGCTCCTCAAGTTATATCGACTATTTTTCTTCTGAGGAGGGGCTTCACTTTGAGGTGGTGCTGCAACACTCTTCTTGTCAGCATTAATAATACAATCAAAATCATTAATTACATGTCCAATACATATAATTTCCCCAGTCATTGCAGGTTCATTTGTTTCTTCCATATGCTCAAACCGCTTCTCTTCTAGTAAGGCATTGCCAATGTGTGTGGCTAGAGGATTCATGTTGTGGTTCCATTGTGGGCATGCTTTATATGAGTTCCATTCCTGATGGAAGGAATAGTAATTATCCATGCCTATACGTTCAACAATAGACACAACATCCAAAATCTGGGTAGAGTTAATTAGATGGTTGTTATTGTTATTATTCCTTCTGAAAGGGAAAGACTTTGGAGGCTTGCTACTAGTAGAAGTCTTGCTTGACCTTCTCTTTAATTCTGAGAATTTGTTGGTGAGTGATTTTAAATATTTGGTCAAGCTATCAATATCCAAAAAATCCTTTTCTTTAGCCTTTTTTTAATAATTCTAAGACTTCCTTCCAATCTCCTTGGATTATTTATATTCATCGTCATTTGTAATAACTCCAATGTCACAAAATTATTTCTCCCTAGTGATTGCTTATGCAAAGTTTAGAGCTAGTTTATCCTTTGCAACTCGTTTAACAAAAGAGGAAATGTTTGTAGGCAAGGAATTTGTATAGTAATAAATAGTAATTGAATCATGAGATTGCATACCTGGGGGAAAATTGTTCAATATTTAGTTAAATATTTGATTTAAATCCTTAAATTTATCCTTTTCCACCATCTTACTATTTTTGAGCTCTTCTAATAACATGGCAGGAGTCTTGTCAACGAAAGATTTCTCCAAAAATAATTCTTAAACTCCCTCCATCCATGGATTGAATTAACATGTAGACTATGGTACCATGTTGTTGATCTACCTTCTAATGTAAAAGGAAAAATCCTACAAACAACATCATCATATCGTACCTCTAACATCTGTAGATGCATGTAAATATCATAGGTATGATATTTTTTCTTAGTCTTTTTATCAAGATAAAACTTTGATAACAACTTTTCCAGATGTCTAGGAATTCTATGAAAGTTATCTGGAAGAACAAAAGGCCATTGAGCCATCTAATCCAAGTTTTGATCGGCCATGTCTTAGTTTGAGGAGCCTTCTCCTCATCCCTTTCTGAGTCCAAGGAGCCTTCTCCTTCACCGTCTAAACTGGTGTTTAACTCAAATTTGGCTCCCAACTATTATTCATTGGAAAGAACAATATCTTCCTCGTACTCTTCGAGAATGGGTGGAAGTGTCTCTTACTAAACTGTGTTTTCTAATGACCCTGTTAAGTCCTCAATAGTGGATAAAATAAAATCTTCCACCGATGCAACCAAAATACCTGTGTGAGTTGCTTCTTTCTTCTTATGATGATGAGAAATATTATGAGAAGCAGGGAGTAAACTAATAGCCTTTGTGAACCGACGAGTGATAGGTTGTGTTAGTCATTAGTAATTTTTTCTTGTTTAGATGACTAAAATGTTTGTCCTGGATTTCTAGAAACAAAATTCAAGAATCATGTGAGTTATAGAAATCTCCTCAAAAAGAATATTTTCACTATCCCACTTCTCTGCTAAAGCATGGCCAATCTATAACCTAGATATGACCAAATCCTGAATTGATGTCCCTCACTCTCACTATGTTTCCCACCTCTGCCTATAAAACTCTGTCTATTTTCCTAAGTCCTCTATTTTCACACCTTGTTTCGCCAAGTAAACCAAACTTTTTCCCCTACTCACCAAGTGCCTCAAGAAATGGTGGTTTCAAAACTCCCTGTCTAAATCCCTTTGAAGAAAAATAAAGTTTTCTAGTTGTCTAAGATGGTAGTCCATAGTAGAGTGTCAAAAACCCTATCTTCTCATCCAAACCTTGATTAGAGTTTTCAGTCAAAAACCTATTCCAAGGACATTATAATGAGTCAAATATGGTCACCTAGGTTATGCACTATCATGTTTCTAAATTCAATATTTCCACAGGTATTCAAAGGTGAAGTCAAGAGAACACAAGAATGAAGCTTATCATTGTCCAAAGAACATAAAAGACCTCCAAAGGTATCCTCTTGATCAAGCAGTAAGCCTGCAAAGAAAAAATTTACCATGCCCAAGAATTTCTGCAGAAATTCTTTGTAAATGGTCAATAGTAGAACAGAGGCAAAGAAGGAGACCTAAAAAGCTCATAAAGGCATCCACAACTGGTAGTAAGATACAAACAGGCTTAATTTTACAAGGAAGATCATGATCTCATGAGAGATTGTTATGAAGTGTTGCCCATCAAAAGGTCCATGCAGGTCCTAAAAGATAGTGGCACATAAGAAACACTGTACAAGAATAAAAAAGATCATTAAATAGTTGTTTGGCCTCAAGCATGAATCTTGTAGAGGGAAAACTGCCCTTTGCTTACATTCCTGCAAAGAAGACCAAAAAACCATCAAATTAGCCATGAGTTAAGGTAAATTAATGAGAGGCATCATCACAAGAAAACCACTCACAACCAAGAAGAAAGCAGCATGGTATGTGTTTGATGGGAATCAAGATTCATGACTGTTTTGACCAAGAAATAGAGAAATTATAAGGTTACAGAGGCAAAGAACCCCTAAACCCCTTCAAATGATCATTGAAGGCTTTTAGACATAGATAGTGAGTTTGATAAGTGTCTCTTTGAGAACTTAGAAGATAACACTGTTTGTTTTTCTAAAGTATCCGTAAAAACTCAGAAGCTTGGGAAGATAGACACAGATGGTCAAAATAGTGACAAAGAAACCTCCTTCATCACAACAGATGATTTCAAGGGTTTTCAAACTACCTTATATGGTTTTGGAAAACAAGCACTAACTCCACCTCAGTAAAAGGTAAAATCAGAGGTTTTAAAGAATATCAAGAAAGGTAGAAATGAAGATCAAATACTCCGCTACACCAAAGGCAGAAAGATGATGAAGAGTATCAACAAGAAGAGGCAAGAAATGTCAGTTCAAAGGTTTTTTTCTCTGGAAAATAGTTAGAGACATCTTCAAGTGGCCAAAGGGGACAAACATGGGTAGAAATTGCCAAATATAGTAACTATGATAAACATGGGTCATTGTTTGATAAAGCAAGCTATCCAAATTCAAAAGAGACAATGATCAAAGTGATCTAAAAACAAACAGATATACCCCTGGTTTGCAGCAGAGCAGTCAATTCCCAACAAGGACCTCCTTATCAAACGACTATTTTGCAAAAAAGATGACTAAGACAGAAATAACACTTTACAGAGTTGACAAAGGTGTTTTTCCCACAGAAGGAATGACAAGGTCAAAGGAAAGAATGTTTCAAATATAGAATATCATTCAAAGGAGAAATGGAAAAAATTATGAGTTTGCTGTGTATAAGTGTTAAATTCAAAAACAAGTTCTTTTTCGAAAAAGGGCTGAGAGGCATAGGCTTGGTGTCTTCAGGAAGGGTGTCAAATTAAAAATAGCCTTAAGAAGCCTCCAAAAATGAGGAAAAGCAACTATTTTAATCAAATATGCCACCTGCAAGACCAAAACAGTCAAAGACACAATGAGAAAAAGTGAAGAAACATGAACATTACAAAAGTAGGTTGTATTTCTAATTTTTCAAAAAAGTAAAAAACTCCTACAAAACAAAATCTCCCCGCTCCTTTGTTCATTTACACATAGTGAGGGTTTTCAAATTTTCTACTAGAGTCCTTGGGCAAAATATTCTAGGCTTTGCGCTCTTGTAGAGTCACGCTGTGTTCCTGTAGCGTCTCCATATTTTAATTGACACTACATGTTGTGCGCCTGTAGAGTGGTGTTGTGCTCCTGCAGTTGTGCCTAAGGTTCAGAGGAAAGGCACGAAGGCCCATGTAGGCCCGAAACATTTATCTGTTCAGGGGTGACCCAAGCCGCCCAGAAGCAGAGGTGTTGTGCTCTTGCCACGGTATGACCCTCAGTGCTATGCTCCTACCACAGCATGCAAGTCATCTGCCCGGGCACATTCATGCACCCAACACCTTCTGATACGCTCCTATCATTATGTTGAATGCAGAATGGTGACCTGAGCCGCCCGAAAAAGTATGTTGCTCTCCTACCATTGTTTTGCAGCTGCTGAACGAGGACATGTTCAGGCACCCAACACCTTTTGCTACGCTCCTGCCATTGTGTTGAACGCAGAATGGTGACCTGAGCCACCTGACGAAGTGTGTTGCGCACTTCTCGCCACTCGTTTTGAAGATTTCGAGTGAAGGCATGCTTAGGGGTGACCTGAGCCACCTGACGAAGTGTGTTGCAGTCCTGCCACTGTTTTACGGCCTGTGCACAATTTCAAGTTTAAGGTTGACTCGAATCTACCCACAATCTTTTTGAGCCATTTTCTCTGCTATGGAGGCGCTTCTAGAGGTATTTTGAACTTTTCCTGCATATGCATGGATTTCTAAAGATAAGGCCACTAAGAAGTTTGAAAATTGGTGTTAGATAAAGCAGTGAACTCCTAAAAGATAATAGTTGACCTACACACTGTTATGCATTGAACTAGTTAATAAAATCATCATCTCTTTTAAATCCCTTTCCACATCATTTCACTAGCAGTACCATTTCTCTTTAAGGATCTTGAGGCAGGGGTAAAGAAAAAAAAAATGTATGAAGAAGAGAATGTTGACATAGATGAGGCGACTCAAAGGCCTAAAAAGTAGCAAAGGAAGGTATGGATGCCAAATAGGTTTGAACTTATAAACATTGAAGAGATGATAACCTCCCCTACTATTTTGGCCTGTTTTCAAGAGTTGGGCTGCTATGAATTCTATAAAAAGGAACAAGAGATCTAGAGTCACCCTCAATTGACCAAGCTCTTTGCCCTAAACCTTCATAAACATCAAGTACACCTCTCTGGGGTAAAATTTGAGTTGACCGCCTATGCCATCTCTATGTCCATTGGAATATCCCGCATAAGAGAAAGGTGGTTAAAACAAAAGCATCTGGACCTAAGCCACTATCACCCATTCTTAAAACCAAGTTGTCAAGCTGAATGTAAAACTATGTTCCCATTCTCTCATCTATTGGACATATATGCTCTCCTAATGAAGATCATCATGAAATACTTCACCTGTGAGGGTAGGTTCTTGAGAGTCTATTCATACCACATAAGGCTCCTCATGTACTTCTCCAAAACCAAGCTACTATACATGCCCTACTATCTTTGCAAAAGTATTGAGAAAATGTCTTCCATCATGCAGAAAAGGCCTCCATCCCAACAAATTTCAAGCCTCTTTCATCATACCCTCATCAAAGTGATTGTCTCACACCAACTAGAACAATAAGGCATCCCCTCGAAGGTTTTCATCGTCCACGATGATTTCACAACTCCACAGCCCATTCCTCTGCAAAGTCTTCCATCATCATCTCAAAATCCTCCTCACACACCTCCATCACCCTCCACTAACCTTGGTTCATCTTCTTCACATGAATCATTTCCTCAATTAGACCTACCTAATTCACCTTACCCTAAGAAATCAGAAAATGAAGAAATAAGTAAGGAAGAAGATGATGCAAAAGAAGAAAGCAGTGATGGCCAAGAAGAAAGCAATGATGCAAAGGAAAGTGATAAAAGAAATGAAGAAAACAGTGGTGAAAATTGAGATAGTCACAAAGATGAGTGTGTTGATAAAGAAGAAAACATAGTTGAAATCAGTGAGCCCAATAATGAGCAAAAGAGCCAAAACAGTGGGTCTTATGATGAGAAAAATGACACTGAGAATACATATGAAGATATTGGGGAGGAGGCATATGAAAGAAATGAAGAAAACATAAATGAAAATAGTGAGCCTAGTGACAGTCAAAAAACTACTAACAGCCAAGGAAAAGTAGTAAATAATGAATCAAATAGTGAAGAAGAACTCAGCCAATAGGAGAGTATGCATAATGGTGAAGCGAAAAATTCTGAAGGCAGTGAACATAGAAAAATTACAAATGATTCAAGTTATAAAATAGAGGATGACAGTCCTAAGGGTCTTGATAGTGATAATGGCATAAAAGATAGTGAGGATGCTGATGAAAAGGGCAACCAAGAACAAGGCAAGGAAGATGCACACACAGAGATCATCCATGAAGAGAAAAATAGTCCTAAGGTCACTAGTGATCAAGCTTTTCAAGTAAAAATTTTTGCACCTTTCACCATTACATATCAAAGAGGAGAGAGGCATGTGTTTGCTGCCTCCAAAGGCAAGGGGCCATGCACTCCTCCTCAACTCCAATGAAAGACAAAGGTAAACAACAAATCAAAGAGGAAGAAGACAATCATGAGGAAGAAAGAGAATTTGAGCTCATTCACATAGACAGTGATGAGGAAAATGAGACAATAATAGTAAAATACCTTCTACAATATTGGAATGCACAGATCAAAGAATTGGAAGTTGAGTTAGAAAGGTCTAAGGATCTCATTCACTTTTTGCAGATGCAGAAAAAACAAATGAGTGGCCAGCTGGACATCTATGAAGCAAGGGCTCTCAAATATCGGGAAGAGGCTCAAAGGTCACAAGTGCAGTTGGAGGAACACATGGGTGCTTATGAGGAGAATAGTGGTGAAGAAGGCCAAACTAGAAAGAGAACTAAGACTATGGGCCTTAGGAAAGCATTGGCAAAGTAGAGAGAGGAAGAATCAGCCCAAGCATAACAATTTCCCCTCACCGAAATCCTTGCCATGGAAATTGAGCATAAAAGGGAATCATGGCTTGAGAGAGCCAACATACATTTAGAGGCAAAAGTGGAGAAGGCCAACAAATACTTGAGCTTACAAAGGAGAATGATTGAGCACTATAAACGGAGATATCACTTTGCAAGGAAAAAGCTCAAAACTGCCCAAAATGACGGCCCGACACCAAATGATGAAAAATACAAATATAGGCTTATAATTTTTGCCCAAGTTTCTCTACAGGTCTCCAAGGACCCATGAGGCACCTACCTACCAATTTTGAGAGCAATTCAACAAGTTTTTGTTTTTTTGCAAATTTTGAGGCTAGGAGCGCAGCACACCCTGTGATGTGCTTTTTCCCAGGGCATCCTCAGGAACATCTCTTACATTTTTGGATTCCCCATCATTAGAGGAGCATGATCACAAATTTTTAGCTCAATTGGAGTTGTTTTGACCCCCCAAAAGGGTCAAAAACACTCATTTTATCACCTTTCTGCCCACTTTTCTGAGCATGTGCTCCGCTCCTCAAAGCCTTGGTTTTTCCACTTTTTGAGCAACTTTCGTAGGTCCAATTGAAGAAATAAAGGTATATCTAGAAATTATACTTCAAGGGATTTCCAACGAGCCATCTTGGAGCCTTTTCCGACATCGAGAAGGTCTCCAAAACACTACTGCAAAAAAGGCCTATTTCTGCGCTGCGCTCCTGGCAAGTTTTCAAATTTTCGACACAGTGTGCTGCACTCCTGTGGGTGACTGGACAGAATGTGCGTTTAGCAAGTTTTTAGAGGCATGTCAGGCCTAAAAGTCAATGTAATTTCTATTTATAGTCGGAAAAGATATTTGTTAGATATTTTTGTGCCTTGGGCTTTGCAAAGCCTCAAGGACAAATTAGGATATTTCTTGTTGGCCAATAGGCTTCTAGATACTTTCTTAGATCTTTCTTCTTCTTGCATGATAAATAAATCATGGAGACACATTTTAAATGTTGGGAATTGATGTGTTTAATAGCAATACATGGTTTTATGAGCTTGGAGAAGAAATTGGTTTTATGAAGTGAATGAATGGCTTGTTTTGCTTGATGATGGAGAAGCATGTTTGTAGGATTCCATAGCGTGGTGAATAGTGATGTTATCTTAACTTGTTAATGTTTTCTTCTCCTCATTTTTGTTTCATTCTTCTTGGTTGCTATAGATAAGAAAATTATAGGCTGAGACATGCTCATGGAAGCACCTCAAGCCTCATGTTTGTTATAGCCTTGATGTTTTCCTCTTTTAGTCATCTTAAGGCATTCTTGGTTGCTCCTTAGGCCCACTAAAACTTGTTTTTGTTTCATGAATGGTTAGTATGCTAGATTATAAGTATGATTCATGTTATGCCTTGCTTATTTAAAGTTTTCAAAACCCTATCTTGAAGCTTTTCTATGGAATATTGATTGATTAGGTTAAGACAAAGAGGTCTCGTTCGATCTTGCCCTTCGCCCATGCTTACCAACTTATTTCAGAGTTCCCAATAACTTGATATATGATGTTTAGGAGTTACCTCTCCATAAATTGAGTTGTTTGTTTATCTTATGTGTTTTCCCAAAAGTTGAAGGTCAATTTCTAAAGTTAGGAGTTCTAATGCTTTTATGTTTCACTGGATGTTCATCTTACATGTTTAACAGTTTGATTATTGTTCATAGAGATAAATGGTTTTCCCTACCTCATGAGTTATTTCTTCAGACTATATATGTTTAAGACCTCTTAGTTTTTTTTCCCAAACTTGATGTTCATTACACCTCATACATCATCCCAAGGATCCATTAACCTTGCTAAATCGGCCCTGCAATACACTTTGTTTCATCATTTAGACAACCCTGAATTCATCTAACCCCATAGCCCTATTGATTTGATAAAATCTCATTCCACCTATCCTACTTGATCATCTTACCCCAACCCAAAACAAAAAAACAAACCTACACTTAACAACTAGCCTAAAATCAATCATTCAAAGCGAACAAGTTCACATCCTTCACATAATAGAGAGATCCCTCTCTGATTCCAGGAAGGCTAGGTGCTAGGACTCTAAAGACTGGTCTGATGTTACCCTGTCATTTGGTTTACCAATTTTCCAAATCACAAGACTCCAACATAATGGCGATCACAGTGGGACCTTTTGAGTTCATAACAATCTAAATACCCCTTATGACTCTAGAATCCCTTCATATAACAGTATCCTATGATTTATAGCTACCTCATCACTATCACTAACACAATGGTGATTATGATGCAACCTTTGATGTTAGTGACAAACTAATTATCCCTCAAGACTTCAGAAACCTTCGTCAAATGATAGAGAACTTAACTGATAGCCTGAGAGTAGAATATAGCTTTTTCACCATCCTATAAAAATGATGACTCAGCTATAGGACACTCTTACATACCTTAAGGGCTGCATATAAAAACTTAGAATACCCCAAAACATTTCTATATTGGCATTTTTTTAGTACTGGTGGTGGAACATAGACACTTATCTTCAAAAAACAACTAAAAATATCCACCTAACGACTCCACTAGCCTCTAGTATGCCTTCTAACTTTACTAGTGTCCCTAGACCCCTGTAGGATTGTGCCGAATCAATCCTGGGAAGTCTAGAATCATAGTCACACACTGTGTGAGTTTAAAAAACATAAAAGAGGTAAAATTTTCAAAAAAAAAAAGTTTAAAAACTTTTAGCCACTCAAAATTTTGAATTTGAAATCTAGCTCCACAAAGAATCAATATCAGATCTCATCAGGATCCGAACCCTCCTATTATAGTTGATGACCCAGAAAATATTTTGTGGAAAAATTTTGAAACTGGAAACTCAGCTACAAATAGGATCATTCATAAAGCAAGATCTGTACTTGAACAACTTACAGCCTTGCAAGATCCCCAGTTTGACTTGCGCCATACCAAAAATATTTTCAAAACCAAGTCACAAATTAGAATCGACCATACCGATCTTGAGCCCATAGACTTGCAACACTAGTAGAGAAGTTTCTCCTTCCACACCACCTGATTTCCAACTTATCCACCATTTTGGTTCTTTTCACCCCAAGTCTGCTCAGAATCAGTTTACTGGTCTGAGTAATTATGACATACCCATTCACACCTCCACTGTGCAAACCACTCCATCTCATATCACAAATCCTCCACTTGTAAATCCACCTTTAGCTCCTATCATGGCAGCATGGCATGCACCCCTGTGTTACCACAACCATTGGTACCTTTGCCAAATGATTACCAATCCAGAATCCCACACTTCACCGGGGCTGAATCCACCACTGCCCAACAACATGTAGATAGAATGAATGATGCTTTTGACTACATGAAATTAGAAGAGGTAACCATGAAGAAGAGGATTTTTTCCCGAAGCCTAGGAGGAGAAGCTAAGAAATGGTTAATAAGCCTAACTCCCAACAACATACATGATATCCCTTCCCTTTACCAAAATTTCATAAACAAATGGGAAATCAAGAAAAACCCTCTTCAGATCCTCTCGAAATATAGAAATCTTAAACGAAAAACAGGTGAAAGTGTCCAATATTATTGCACTAGGTTCAATAGTGTTTGTAATACCGCCAAACATGAAACCCCCATTAGGCCTAGCCTTATCTAAATTCTCGGAAGGCTTTGACCCCGACATGGTCTATCAACTCAGAGAAAGAGAGCCCCCAACTTTAGAAGACATGAAAAAGGGAGCTATAAGTGTAGAGGCCAACTTAATTGAAAAAAGAGCTAGGCTAAGATTAGAAAAGAGGGTAACCTACAAAGATGACACCATGCCCTCCACCTCCTCATCTGATTCCAAGATGGACAACCTTCTTAGGACCATGGAAAGAATGATGGAGAGAATAAGCATAAACGAAATAACACCCCCTAGGGACAACCAACCAAATCCCCAAAACAAAAACCGAAATCATAATTTTAGAAGAGACCTACCCCAAAATAGACCAAGGGAAAATAATCAACAAATTAGGCCACCCTTCCAAGATAACTATGTTGATGAAGGGGAAAGAGATATTGAACAACCAGATGAAAGTCATCTAAACTTAATAGGCTCTGATAGTGAGGGTGAGGTTTTTCTCACAGAAGAAGAACAAGGTTTTTTCTCCTCAAATGAAGATGAAATGAGCTATGAAGATTTCGAAGACCACGAATTGGGATTAGAAAATGCCATAATGGAAGTCCATAGGAAATATGATCTTCTGAGTAAGAAAAACCATGAAAAATCCAAGAAAAACAACTCATACACCATTGTTAAGAAAACTCTCGAAAACATCCTTAAAATAACAACAGACAATAACAACACCATGGCTAAGAAAAATAATCCTAACAAGGGTAAAACTAGCCAACCAGGTGTTGACACAAGTTGTCTTAGCACCTCTGCTAGTGGCCTTTAGAAAACTCTACTAACCAAAGCCCCAAATCAAAATCGACAAATTAAAAATGTGGGAAAATTTATGGCTGATAAAAATGATGTAAATATGTCCAAAACTCAAGTACCTTTCAGTTTTGAAGGAGAGATCGCTAAAATCAAAATAACCACCCCTCTCACTGAACTGGTAGCTCAAGATATGTACCACTCCCAAGTTTTGAAAGTTTTGAACATAGGGAGATACGCTAAATTTAACAGATGAAAAACCAGAATTGGTGTTTGGTCCAGAGGTTGAAGGAAAAATCCAAGAAGGAGTTGTCCCTCCTTTCTATGTTAGCCTAAACATACATGACAAAATATGACACAACACCATGTTAGATTCCGGTGCCTCACATAACTTCATGCCTAAGGTGGTCATGGAGAGATTAGGCCTATAAATAACCAAACCATATAAAGAACTATGCTCTTTTGATTCAAGTAGAGTAAAATGTTTGGGCCTAATCAAGGATCTATGTATCACTTTGGCGCAAATACCCGCCAAAAGTCTAGTCATGGATATAGTGGTCACTGAAATTCCCCCAAAGTACGGCATGATTTTGTCCAGATCATGGGGAGCCAAACTTCAGGGCAGCCTCTAGATGGATATGACATATGCTACTATCCTTGTTTTCATTCAAACCAGAAGATTGTGCCGAGAATCCCACATGAAATATATGGTGAGTAGCCTAGATAGGCCTAACAACACCCCGGTTTATTCCATTCATTCAGATTTTGATTCTTTTATCTTTTATAATTGGAATGAGATTAGTGGACAAGTAAAAAGAAGTGAGAAAGATATAGCCCCACCGGAACACTCATATTCACCCTCAAATGAGGAAAATGATAACCAAAACTCTAGCAACCCTGAACAACAACTCAATGATAAACATGAAATAGAAACACTTTGGAACATGAGCTTTGATGGTCCATGTGGCAAGGCTAGTTCAAGGGCTGGTGTTTGGATACATAACACAAATGAAGGCCATTCTTACAGATTGGAATTTCAATGTACTGATAACATTGCAAAATATGAGGCTCTCCTCCTCGGTTTACACTTGCTTGAAGACTTAGGAGCTAAGAAAATATCAGCTCAGGGAGATTCAGAGCTGGTCATTAAACAGATCAAAGGTGAATACTCAGCCAAGAACCCAAGATTAAGGGAGTATAGAAATGTAGCCATAGACCTCCTCAAAAATTTCGAGAAATATGAGCTCACCTACATTCTTAGAGCCCAAAATAGCCTTGCCAACGAGCTCGCCTCTGCTGCCAGCAATTGCCAAATACCACTTGCAAATGAAAAAAACCCTATCAATGTCAAACATCATCCTACGGTACCTAACAACATTAATCATTGGCAGGTATTTGAGGGCGACGAACAAATTGATGATTTCCTACAATCTAGGAATGAATTTACATTGACTAAACCTATCTTAGAACATGAGGAAGATGGTCCTGCTGAAGATAGAGATCATGAATCAGATTTGTCCTCTTTTGTTGATATAAATCTGATCACACATCCTTATGAAGATGAGATCTGTGAAGACCTATACCAAAGAGACCTTGAAGTCTTACACTGTAAGAATGACACATTACCAAGAGGCCATGCACCTTTGGAAGAGTTGTTCGATTTTAATGATGTAGCTAAAAACCAAAGATAGAATCTACTGAGGCTGATGTAGAGGAATACAACATAGGAAGCACAAGGGAACCTAAAATGATCAAACTTTCTAATACCTTTCCTCCTCACATAAAACATAAATATATTGAGCTCTTCAAGGAGTTTAGAGATGTGTTTTCATGGGGGTACAAGATTTAAAATCTTATGACACAAGCATTATTCAACACAAAATACCTCTCAAGGAGAACTAGAAACCTTTCAAACAAAAGTTAAGAAGAATAAACCCTGTATTATTACTTCTATTTGAACAAGAGATCAAAAATATGTATGAATCTGGGATAATAGTTCCCCTCAGATACTCCAAATGGGTTTCCAACCTTGTGTCAGTTAGGAATAAAACTGGAGAGATCAGACTTTGCATTGACTTTAGAAATCTGAATGGGTCCTCCTTGAAAGACAACTATCCCTTGCCTAAAATGGACCACATACTTCAAAAGGTAGTTGGCTCTAAGAGAATCTCACTACTCAATGGTTTTTCCGGTTATAACCAAGTGCTAGTATTCCTAAGTGATCAACACAAAACTACCTTCACCACTCCTTGGGGCACATTCATGTATGTTAAAATGTCATTTGGGTTGATGAATGCAGGGGCCACTTTTCAAAGAGCCATGGACATAGCATTTTCATAAGACATAGGCTACTTCACAGTCAATTACCTCGATGACATCATTGTTTACTCTAAGACCGATGAGGAGCACTTAGTCCAGTTAAGAAAAGTTTTCGAAAAATGTAGGAAATATGGCCTGTCTTTGAATCCCAAGAAAACATTGTTTGGTCTCAAGGAAGGAAAACTCCTCGGCCACATCATCTCTGAAGAAGGAATAGAAATAGACCCCAAAAGAATTGAAGGCATATTGCAGATCAGCAATCCCAAAAACATTAAGGGATTACAATCCTTTATTGGGAAAATCAACTTCTGAAGAAGATTCATCCCCAACCTTGCAGAACTCTTTAGAAATATTACAAACATGCTAAAAAAAGAGGTAGGAGTTAAGTGGACTTTGGAGGCCAAACAATATTTCGAACTAGTTAAACAAGCACTAACCCAAACACCAGTTCTAATAAGTCCTGATTTCACCAAAGACTTCCATATTTTCTCATTTGCATCTGAACATACTGTGGTTGCAGTGTTGTTACAAAAAAACGCGATGGAACAAGAACAACCCATAGCCTTCTTCAGCAAAGCCCTTAGGGATGCTCCCTTAAAATATAACATCATGGAAAAATATGCATTCGCATTAATAAAAGCATTGAAAGACTTCAAAGTTTATATCTTGCATTCTCATATTATTGCTTTTGTTCCGCACACAGTTGTCAAAGATATCTTAAATCAGGATCCCGAAGGTAAAAGGGGAAAGTGGATTGCTATTATTTTAGAATATGATTTAGAAATCAGACCCACTAAACTGGTTAAAGGACAAGGAATTTCAAAACTCATGACTGAAACAAATCTCCAAGCATTAGATATGAATTTTTTTGACTCTTTAGAAGAACAAGAAGAATGCACAGCTCCTCATGTTGAATAAGTATTTTTAAATTCACCTTGGTATGCTAATATTATTTATGTGCTATTCTATCTTAATGATCCTCCTACCTTATCAAAGACAAAAGCAAGATTCCTGAAACAAAAATCTTTAAAATTTTGCATTTTAGATGGAGTTCTATACTGGAAGAATCCTATTGGTATATTGCTTAAATGTTTTCTTGAGGATGATGCAAGAAATATCATGCATGAAATGCATGAGGGAGAATGTGGGGGCCATCTTTATTGGAAAACCACAACTAACAAGATCCTTAGAGCCAGTTACTATTGGCCCACCCTGTTCTCCAACACCCACAAACTAGTCATGACTTGCCATAAATGCCAAATTTTTGATGGCAAGAGAAAGCTTTTAACTTTGCCTTTACTTCCGATCATTGTTGAAGCTTCGTTGCAATAATGGGGTTTAAAATTCATTGGAGAGACCCACCCTTCACAAATGTATCCTCACCGCTACTGATTACTTTACCAAATGGATAGAAGCCATCCCCTCTAGGAATGCCACTGATTCAGTCATTATCAAATTTATTGAGACCAAAATTCTATCTAGATTCGGTTGCCCCAGGAAAATAATTACAGAGAATGCGACTACCTTTACATCCAAAAGAATGGTTGAATTCTGTTATAAATATCACATCACATTAGGAAATTCCACAGCTTATTACCCTCAAGGTAATGGGTTATCTGAGTCCTATAATAAAAGCCTGGTCAATATCATTAAGAAGCTTCTGGAATAGAATCAAAAGGCATGGCATGGAAACCTAGTACATGCACTATGGGCTGATAGACTAACCACCAAGAAATAAATCGGTATGTCTCCCTATCAATTAGTGTATGGCATGGACGCCATTTTCCCGACATATTTGGGAGTCTCGGTGATGAAACTATTACAAGAAGTACAATCAGAAGAAAATGACATGCAAAGGAGGCTGAACCAAACTATCCATTTACAGTAGACAAGAGAGGAGGTGTACAAAAGGACACAGTTAGTACAGGAAAATATGAAGAAAATATTTGACATAAGAAGCAAGGACAATAATTTCTAGATTGGAGATAAGGTGCTGAAGTGGGACTCAAGGAGAGAAGATAAAGGTAAACATGGTAAGTTTGAAAACTTGTGGAAAGGGCCATTTATTATCAGTTCAACTATAGGAAACAATGCCTTCTTTTTACAAGAACCTGATGGAACTGAAACATTTGGAGGTCCTGTCAATGGTAGGACACTAAAACACTACTTTTGTCAATATTCCTAGCTTTAATTTTTAACTCTTTGTACATATCATTGTTTGAATAAAATTCCAAAAAGAGAGATAAAAACAAAAACATAGAAAAAAATATGGAAAAGAGGGTAGATTCAAAGGACAAGGTACAACCCCATACCCAAAAAATAGCATTACTGAAAGTGTGCAAGCCTAAATGCCACTACTAGTGCAAAAGGAATGTCTTGTTCAGTAATCTAGCCTAATTATAGCTGAACACGTTTTAAATTTATTGTTGACAAGTTAGTGAAAATAATGTTGGTCAAAACATTGAAACTTGACTTGTTGAAGAGAATAGATTAGGAAAGAAAGATACTCGCTCCACATGCCCAAAATAGAACCAAGGAAAAAAATAGGGATGAATAGCAAACTATGTATCTTAGCCCTGAGTTTTCTAGTTTTATTTTGTACAAAAATAACATTTGTGTGCAACTTGTTTTTATGCCACAAACCCATGATAAATCAGATTGTCTAAACCTGATTTAGTCATGTTTTCAATTTCATGTTTTTAGCTTAGTGAATGAATCCTGTCAAACAGTTTAACCTTGACAGTTGAATAGTATAGGTAGAGAATCAAAAGAGTTCATTAGCCTAATATAAACTCCCATAAGAGATAAGTGTAGAAGTAGATAGTTTTTTGCTTTCAAAAAGAAAAATATCAATGGGTTTGCCAGTTCAAAGTGTACCCAAGGAAGAGAAAATTTTAGCAAAGTAGGTTGGGTAGGTAAAGGTGAAGTTGAGCAAATCATTCTTTCGGATTTTCAAAATCACTACTTCAAGGAAAGCATAAACAAAATAAAGAAGAAAACCCGCCCAATGGATGCGGCACTGGTCTTCATAAACCAAGAGATCTGAAATTTTGGACACCTCCTAAAAAGGAGCTGCCCTCCCCAGGTGGAGCCACTATTAGTCATCAGTAATTTTTGCTTGTTTAGATGACTAAAATTCTTTGTCCTGGATTTCTAGAAACAAAATTCAAGAATCATGTGAGTTCTAGAAATCTCCTCAAAAATATTTTTTTCAGTATCCCACTTCTCTGCCAAAACATGGCCAATCGATAACCTAGATAAGACCAAATCATGAACTGATGTCCCTCGCTCTCACTATGTTTCCCACCTCTACCTATAACACTCTGTCTCTGTTTTCCTAAGCCCTCTATTTTCACACCTTGTTTCGCCAAGTAAACTGAATTTTTTCCCCTACTCACGAAGTGCCTCAAGAAATGGTGGTTTCAAAACTCCCTGTCTAAAGCCCTTTGAAGAAAAACAAGGTTTTCTAGTTGTCTAGGATGGTAGTGCATAATAGAGTGTCAAAAACCCTGTCTCCTCATCCAAACCCTGATTAGAGTTTTCAGTCAAAAACCTATTCCAAGGACATTATAATGAGTCAAATAGGGTCACCTAGGTTATGCACTATCATGTTTCTAAATTCAATATTTCCACAGGTATTCAAAGGTGAAGTCAAGAGAACACAAGAATGAAGCTTATCATTGTCCAAAGAACATCAAAGACCTCCAAAGGTATTCTCTTGATCAAGTAGTAAGCTTGCAAAGGAACAATTTACCACACCCAAGCATTTATGCAGAAATGCTTTATAAATGGTCAAAAACATAACAGAGGCAAAGAAGGAGACCTAAAAAGCTCATAAAGGCATCCAGAGCTAGTAGTAAGATACAAACAGGCTTAATTTTACAAGGAAGATCATGATCTCATGAGAGATTGTTATGAAGTGATGCCCATCAAAAGGTCCATGCAGGTCCTAAAAGACAGTGGCAAATAAGCAACACTGTACATCAATCAAAAATATCATTAAAAAGTTTTTTGGCCTCAAGCATGAATCTTGTAGAGGGTCAATTGCCCTTTGCTTACATTCCTGCAAAGGAGACCAAAAAACCATCAGATTAGCCATGAGGTAAGGTAAATTAATGAGAGGCGTCATCATAAGAAAACCACTCACAACCAAGAAGAAAGTAGGAAGGTATGTGTTTGTTGGGAATCAAGATTCATGACTGTTTTGACCAAGCAATAGAGCAATGCTAAGGTTACAAAGGCAAAGAACCCCTAATCCCCTTCAAATGATCATTGAAGGCTTTTAGACATAGATAGTGAGTTTGATAAGTGTCTCTTTGAGAAATTAGAAGATAACACTGTTTGTTTTTCTAAAGTATCCCTAAAAACTCAGAAGATTTGGAAGATAGACAAAGATGGTCAAAATAGTGACAAAGAAACCTCCTTCATCACAGTAGATGGTTTCAAGGGTTTTAAAACTACCTTATAGGGTTTTTGCAGAAAAGCACAAACTCCACCTCAGCAAAAGGTAAAATCAGAGGTCTTAAAGAAGATCAAGAAGGGCAGACATGAAGATCAAATACTCCACTACACCAAAGCTAGAAAGATGATGAAGAGTATCAACAAGAAGAGGCAAGCAATGTCAGTTCAAAGGTATTTTTCTCTGAAAAATAGTTAGAGACATCTTCAAGTGGCCAAAGGGGACAAACATGGGTAGAAATTTCCAAAGATAGAAACTATGATAAGCATGGGTCATTGTTTGATAAATCAAGTTGTCCAAATTCAAAAGAGATAATGATCAAAGTGACCTAAAAATAAACGGATATACCCCTAGTTTAAAGCAGAGTAGTGAACTCCCAACGAGGACCTCCTTATCAAATGACTATTCTGCAAAGAATATGGCTAAGACATAAATAACACTTTACAGAGCTGACAAAGGTTTTTTTCCCACAAAAAGAATGACAAGGTCAAAGGAAAGAATGTTTCAAATACAGAATATCAATCAAAGGAGAAATGGAAAAAATGATGAGTTTGTTGTGCATAAATGTTAAAGTCAAAAACAAGTTATTTTTCCAAAAATGGTTGAGAGTCATAGGATTGGTATCTTCAGGAAGGGTGTCAAATTAAAAAGAGCCTTAAGAAGCCTTTAGAAATAAGGAAAAGCAACTGTTTCAATCAAATATGCCACCTGCAAGACCAAAACAGTCAAAGACACAGTGAGAAAAAGTGAAGAAACATGAACATTACAAAAGTGGGTTGTATTTATAATTTTTCAAAAAAGTATAAAACCCCTACAAAACAACATCTCCCCACTCCTTTGGTCATTTACACACACAACAAGGGTTTTCAAATTTGCTGCCAGAGTCTTTGGGAAAAATTTTCAGGGCGTTGCGCTCCTGTAGAGTCGCGCTACGCACCTATAGCGTCTCCCTGTGTTAATTGACACTACATGTTGCACACTTATAGAGTGGTGTTGTGCTTCGGCAGTTGTGCACGACGTTCAGAGGAAAGGCACGAAGGCCCGTGCAGACCCTGCATGTTTATCCATTGTGGGATGACTGGAGCTGCCCAGAAGTAGAGATGCTGCGCTCCTACCACAGTATGACCCTCGGTGCTGTGCTCCTACCACAGCATGCAAGCCATCCACCCGAGAACATTTATGCATCCAAAACCTTTTTCTACGCTCTTTCCACTGTGTTGAACGCAGAATGGTGACTTGAGTCGCCCGACGAAGTATGCTCTGCTCCTGCCACTGTTTTGCAGTCGCTAAATGAGCACACGTTCAGGCACCGAACACCTTCTGTTGTGCTCCTTCCACTGTGTTGAATGCAGAACAGTGACCTGAGCCACCCGACGAAGTGTGTTGCGCTCCTGCCACTGTTTTTCAGCCGCTGAATGAAGGCATGTTTAGGGGTGACCCGAGCCGCCCGATGAAGTGTGCTGCGCTCCTACCACTATTTTATGGCCTCTGCACGATTTCAAGTTCAGGGCTGACTCGACTCTGCCCACAATATTTTTGAGCCATTTTCTCTGCTCTAGAGGCACTTCAAGAGGTATTTTGAACATTTCCTGCATATGCATGGCTTTCTAAATATAAGGCCACTAAGAAGTTTGAAAATTAGTGTTAGAGAAAGCAGTGAAATCTTAAAAGATAACACTTGACCTACACACTCCTATGCCTTAACCTAGTTAGAAAATTCATCCTCTCCTTTAAATCCCTTTCCACATCATTTCATTAGTAGTACCATTTCTCTTTAAGGATCTTGAGGTAGGGGTAAAGAAAAAAAAAATGTTTGAAGAAGATAATGTTGACATAGATGAGGCGACTCAAAGGCCTAAAAAGAAGTAAAGGAAGGGAGGGATGCCAAATACGTTTGAACTTATAAACACTGAAGTGCTGATAACCTCCCCTACTATTTTGGTCTGTTTTCAAGAGTTGGGCTGCTATGAATTCTATAAAAAGGTACAAGAGATCCAGATTCACCCTCAATTGACCAAGCTCTTTGCCCTAAACCTTCATAAACATCAAATACACCTCGCCAGGGTAAAATTTGAGTTGACCGCCTATGCCATCTCTAGGGCCATTGGAATACCTTGCATAGGAGAAAGGTGGTTCAAACAAAAGCATCTGGACCTAAGACAATATCGCCCATTCTTGAAACCGAGTTGTCAAGATGACTTTAAAACTATGTTCCCCTTCTCTCATCTATTGGACAAATATGCTCTCCTAATGAATATCATCATGAAATACTTCACCTGTGAGGGTAGGTTCTCTAGAGTCTATTCATGCTACAGAAGGCTCCTCATGCACTTCTCCAAAACCAAGATACTACACATGCCCTACTATCTTTGAAAAAATATTGAGAAAATGTCTTCCATCATGCAGAAAAGGCCTCCATCCCAACAAATGTCAAGCCTCTTTCATCATTCCCTCATCAAAGTGATTGTCTCACACCAACTAGAACAACAAGGCATCCCCTGGGAGGTTTTCATCGCCCACGATGATTTCACAACTCCACATCCCATTCCTCTACAAAGTCTGCCATCATCATCTCAAAATCCTCCTCACACACCTCCATCACCCTCCACTGACCTTGGTTCATCTTCTTCACATGAATCATTTCCTCAATTATACCTTCCTCATTCACCTTCCCCTAAGAAATTAGAAAATGAAGAAAGTAGCAAGGAAGAAGATGATGCAAAGAAGAAAGCAATGATGGCCATGAAGAAAGCAGTGATGGCAAAGAAGAAAGTAGTGATGAAAAGGAAAGTGATAAAAGAAGTGAAGAAAATAGTGGTGCAAATGAACATAGCAATGATACAAATGAAGAAAGTAGTGAGGGGGAGGAAGATGAACAAGAAGAAATTAATGAAGCCAGTCACAAAGATGAGTGTGTTGATAAAGAAGAAAAAAGAGTTGAAATCAGTGAGCCCCATAATGAGAAAAATAGCCTAAACAGTGGGTCTTATGATGAAGAAAATGACACTGAGAATACATATGAAGACATTGGGGAGGAGGCTTATGAAAGCAATGAAGAAAACAAGAATGAAAACAATGAGCCTAGTGATAGTGAACAAACTAGTAACAGTCAAGGAAAAGGAGTAAAAAATCAATCAAACAGTGAAGAAGAACTCAAGAAAAAGGATAGTATGCATAATGGTGAAGGGACAAATTTTGAAGGCAGTGAAAATAGAAAAAGTACAAATGATTCAAGCTATAAAATAGAGGATGACAGTCCTAAGGGTCTTGACAGTGATAATGGCATAAAAGATAGTGAGGATGCTGATCAAAAGGGCAACCAAGAATAAGGCAAGGAAGATACACACATAAATATCATCCATGAAGAGAAAAATAGTCCTAAGGTCACTAGTGATCAAGCTTTGCAAGTAAAATTTTTTGCACCTTTCACCATTACCTATCAAAGAGGAGAGAGGCATGTGTTTGTTGCCTCCAAAAGGAAAGGGGCCATGCACTCCTCCACAACTCCAATGAAAGACAAAGTTAAACAACAAATGAAAGAGGAAGAAGACAATAATGAGAAAGAAAGAGAATTTGAGCTCCTTCACATAGATACTGATGAGGAAAATGAGACAAGAATAGTAAACTCTCTTCTACAAGATCGGAATGCACAGATCAAAGACTTGGAAGTTGAGTTAGAAAGGTCTAAGGATCTCATTCACTTTTTGTAGATGCAGAAAAAAAAAATGAGTGGCCAGCTGGCCATCTATAAAGCAAGGGCGCTCAAATATCGGAAAGAGGCTCAAAGGTCAAAAGTGCATTTGGAGGACCACATGGGTGCTTATGAGGAGGATAGTGGTGAAGAAGGGAAAACTAGAAAGAGACCTAAGACTATGGGCCTTAGGAAAGCATTGGCAAAGCAGAGAGAGGAAGAATCATCCCAAGCATAACAATTTCCTCTCACCGAACTCCTTTCCATGGAAATTGAGCATAACAAGGAATCATGGCTTGAGAGAGCCAACATACATTTAGAGGCCAAACTGGAGAAGGCCAACAAAGGCTTGAGCTTACAAAGGAGAATGACTGAGCACTATAAACGGAGAGATCACTTTGCAAGGAAAAAGCTCAAAACTGCCCAAAATGAGGGCCCGACACCAAATGATGAAAAATACCAAGCTAGGCTTGGAATTTTGGCCCAATTTTCTCTACAGGTCTCCAAGGACCCATGAGGCACCTGCCTACCAATTTTGAGAGCAACTGAACAAGTTTTTGTTTTTTTGAAAATTTTGAGGCTAGGAGCGCAACACACCCTGTGCTGTGATTTTTCCTAGGGAATTTTCAAGAGGAGAAGATTAAATTTTTGGATTCCCCATCATTATAGGAGCATTATCACCAATTTTCAGCTCAATTGGAGTTGTTTTGACCCCCCAAAAGGGTCCAAAACACTCATTTTTTCACCTTTCTACCCACTTTTATGAGCATGTGTTGCACTCCTGGAAGCCTTGGATTTTTCCACTTTTTGAGAAACTTTTAGAGGTTAGAATGAATAAATAAAGGTAGATATGGAAATTAGACTTCAAGGGCTTTCCAACGAGCCACCTCGGAGCCTTTTCTGACATCGGGAAGGCCTCGAAAACACTGCTGCAAAAAGGCCTATTTCTGCGCTGTGCTCCTGGCAAGTTTTCAAATTTTTGACATAGTGTGCTACGCTCCTGGCAAGTTTTAAAATTTTTGACATAGTGTGCTACGCTCCTGGCAAGTTTTCAAATTTTTGACATAGTGTGCTACGATCCTATGGGTGACTGGACAGAATGTGCATTTAGCAAGTTTTCAGAGGCATGTCAGGCCTAAAAGTCAATGTAATTGCTATTTATAGTCAGAAAAGATATTTGTTAGATATTTTTGTGCCTTGGGATTTGCAAAGCCTCAAGGACAAATTAGGATATTTCTTGTTGGCCAATAGGCTTCTAGACACTTTCTTAGATCTTTCTTCTCCTTGCATGATAAATAGAGCATGGAGACTCATTGTAAATATTGGGACTTGATGTGTTTAAGAGAAATACATGGTTTTATGAGCTTGGAGAAGAAATTGGTTTTATGAAGTGAATGAATGGTTTGTTTGGCTTGATGATGGAGAAGAATGTTTGCAGGATTCCATAGCTTGGTGAATGGTGATTTTTTCTTAACTTGTTTAATGTTTTCTTCTCCTCATTTCTGTTTCATTCTTCTTGGTTTCTATAGATCAGAAAATTATAGGTTGAGACATGCTCATGGAAGCACCTCAAACCTCCTGTTTGTTATAGCCTTGATGTTTTCCTCTTTTAGTCATCTTAAAGAATTCTTGACTGCTCCTTAGGCTCACTAAAACTTGTTTCTGTTTCATGAATGGTTAGTATGCTAGCTTATAACTATGATTCATGGTATGCCCTGCTTATTTAAAGTTTTCAAAACCCTATATTGAAGATTTTCTATGGAATATTGATTGATTAGGTTAATACAAAGAGGTCTCGTTCGATCTTTCCCTTTGCCCATGCTTACCAACTTATTTCAGAGTTCCCAATAACTTGATATATGTTTTTTAGGAGTTCCCTCTCCATAAATTGAGTTGTTTGTTTATCTTATGTGTTTTCCCAAAAGCAGAAGGTGAATTTCTAAAGTTAGGAGTTCTAATGCTTCTATGTTTCACCAGAATTTTCATCTTACATGTTTATCAGTTTGAGTATTGTTCATAGAGATTAATGGTTTGCCATACCTCATGAGTTATTTCTTTAGACTATATATGTTTAAGACCTCTTAGTTTTTTTTTTCCAAACTTGATGTTAATTACATCTCATACATCACCCAAAGGATCCATTAACCTTGCTAAATCATCCCTGCAATACACTCTGTTTCATAATTTAGACACCCTTGACTTCATCTGACCCTATAGCCCTATTGATTTGATAACCTCTCATTCCACCTATCCTACTTGATCATCTTACCCAAACCTAAAACAAACAAACAAACCTACACTTAACAACTAGCCTAAAATCAATCATCCAAAGTGAACAAGTTCACATCCTTCGCATAATAGAGAGATCCCTCTATGAGTCTAGGAAAGCTAGGTCCTAGGACTCCAAAGAATGGTTTTATGTTACCCTGTCATTTGGTTTACCAATTTTCCAAATCACGGGACTCCAATAGGTTGAATCACCTGGAGTTGTTTGTAGGTAACCTTGTAGGAAAACTCTGGACCAAGTTGAGAAGACCCTCCTACATCAGGAATAGGAGTTGGTATAGTGCTTGGGATATTACTACCTTTTCTAGAATATGAATGATAGGTATGTGTAGATTTATCAACCATAAAAAAATGATTTCCCTCCTTCCAGCCCTAGAATGTTGATGGTGTTGGATACCACCAACATACAGGGGATCTCCATGATATAAGGCCCCAATTAGACCTCACACTATTTGGTGTAGGATTCCCATTTGTAAATATGACCCAACTACCATTTACTTCAATATTTTATTTGGTTTAAGCAATTAGCATGTGAGAGAAGATCATATGTGATTTTGAACGAGAAAGAGAGTATGCCTTGTGAATGTTCAGTTGTAGATATATCGATGTTATTTCACTACATAGGGGAAGAAAGTGAGCCTATAAAACATAATTAATAGTACTAATCTAATGGATACATAAACACATATAAGAAAGAATTGTCTAGCATCAAGAAAACTTGTTCACATAGATGCAACGATCGTTACAATCATTACAACAAATTTCCAATAGGTAAGCACCAAATTCACTGAAATAGTTCAATTAATATTGTACATGTGAAAGCCAACATGAATCATAAACATTACAAGAATAGCCTTAAGACATTTATAATCTATGCATGAAAATGTGTTGGCCAAATGGCTTCGAGTATTAAGGAAAATATCCAAGATACATAAGTAAAATGAACATCACTAGGTATAATAATGGATCATTAGAGCCACTATTTTCTCGCTAAAAGCACTGTCTATATCTCTCTAAGTCCTTATGGGATGTTGGAGTGGGACCCCCTGGGATGTGTGTTTTTGGATATTTTTGTCTAAGTTTTGTTGTACGTGTTGTGCGCAAATGGTCAAAGGGGCTTTGGGGCAGGTCAAAGGGGAAAACCATGAGTCTCAAACCATGGTTTGAGACCATGGTATGTGCGCATCTATGATAATACAAATATGAAAGAGTCAAGTGATGAATAAATCAATCAATAGAGCATGATAGGTAGCGATGAAGAAATCAATCAATAGATCATGATAGTTACAGTTGATTTGATTAATTTTTTTAATCTAAGTCTGGGTTTTTGTCTAGGTAGAAAGGCCCTTGTTGGTTGTGTGCACGGAGACCTAAGTCCTGAGCTGTGTGCGAACTCTACTGTTGTGTACGCAGAATATTGATTGTACTGAATTTCATATCTCTTAATAAAGAAGGAATTTTTGGCCAACCTAGATTCTTAGGTGATTGAATGCCTCTTATTTTTTGTAGATCTGAATCTATTATGTTATTGCATATTTACTTTGGTTAATGGTTAATTGCATCTTTGCGAAATTTTTAGTCTATGTCAGTTGATAAATAGATCTTAATGTTGTGCACTTGATTACGGTTTGCAAAATATATTGAAGTATTTTATAGCAATTTGAGAAAGGGTTATATCTATTATTTTGGTTGCGAAAATATGTTATATTATCTGCAACAATTCTGATTAGATCTACCACATAAAAATCTCCCTCAGGGTGCAAAAACCTAGTTCCACCATCCCCCATACTGCTTCACATGAGACTTTGTTCTACGAAAGCAGATCACTACCAAAAGGGTTAGTAGTTGGAGGGTTTTGTTGGTTGCGTGATAACTCCGAACCTGGGTCAGGATCCCTCAAGCCAAAAAATGGTTCTGTTGTTAGGACCAAGATCATTTTGAGGCAGATTTGATGTTGTGGCATTTGACGTAGAAAAAAAATACAATATTGGCTCGATAAGGAGATACTTGAATTTGTGATCCAAGAAAACAAAAGCTCTAAATTTTCTGTTAAAAGATTTGGCACAAATGTATATCTATATAGAGGTCCATGAAATTTTCTTTGCTTCCTTTGCAACCAAGTTGCACAAGTGTTTGTCTCAGATTTATGAATTCCAGACATGCGCAAAGGATGACGCGATCATTCAGTGGACCCCAGAGTTGGTACAACAATTAGGGAAAACTATCAATAAGATCACACGTGTAGTATATCATTGGATTGATAGTGTTCTGGGAGATTTGGGACTGAATTCACTATTGATCAATTTATATCGTATTCTGAAGATGAACGAAGGTTTTTCAAGGTTCCTAAAGGTAATTTCTTGTGCTCTCTGAAGCTGTGGATTAAAATGCTATTGTGTGAACATGGTAATCTGTGCAGTGATATTGAGTGAATGTCCGGTAGAGCCCCAACTACCCGTAGTGGAAGAACTTATATAATATATCTAGAAGAAAGTTTTGTTTATAACCCTCTCAAAGGTAAATCTGATAGTTCTGAAGAGTCTAAAATCAGTAGCTCTAGTGAATCTGCGCACTCTGAAGAAGAGGAATTGAAAGATCAGGCTAATCTTGGGTCGTTGGCCATAATTCAGATCCCATCCATTCCACTACCAAACTCATCTCACTCTAACAAGCCATCTTCTCCACCTCCATCTCCACCACCAAACGCTAATATGCCCGCTTCTATGAAGTTACCTACTTTCTATGGTATCAGGAATGAAGACACAAACCAATTCTGGTTTGTCATTGATGTTGTATGGACCACACAGTAGGTTAATAATGAGGATGTTAAGAAAGCACAAATGGCCACTCATTTTCAAGACTGTGCATTGGATTGGTACATAAGGTATGTTGTGACAAGCCCTAATGCAAATATTGATAATCTAAAGGCTGCATTAAAGGAACAATTCAAGAGGTTGAAATTGTTTGCGCAATGTGTAACTGAGTTGAAGGAGATTCGCCAAGAATTTAACGAATCTATATGGGATCTGTTGGGGTTCCTATGTTTTGGCAGATTTGGCAATACCAAAAGATAAGACAACATCAAACCACTTTGGGACCTCAGGATATAGCCCTCCTGGATTCGAAGAGGGATCTCTCCATAAAAAAAATAATGATATATATCTTTGAAGATAAAAATGAGATATTAGGCTAGGTATGAAGCAGAAGGGGTTTTAAATGATTTGGTTGGTTGGTTGCTGGGTTGAGTCATGAGATCATAGACTGAGAAGGAGATGGAAAGAAAGGAGCAAAATAGCATGACGTTTCAGCAAAAGAGGATGATTCAAGACAGTGGCATCCATTGGGCGATGGAGTCATGAAAGGTAATTACATGCAAACAATTAGCCAAGGCTTTCAAAGGGCAAGTCATCTACACTAAAGGATCCTTTTAGATAGATGGTTGGATGGAACATTAAGGAAAGAAGGTGAAAGAAGGAAAGACACCCAATTTCTGTCTATAGATTAGGTCAGAGGTCATTTAACTCCAGACCTACTTGGACATACTCAAAGGCAGCTTTCAATGGAGGGACAAAGGGGCAGCTTATAGATCGGACCAGAGGTCATTTAACTCTAGGTCAACTTTAGCATGCTCCAAGGGAAAAACAGAGATAAGGTTTAATACAGAGCTAGGGTCTATAGATCAGAGAAGGAATTTGAACCTTCAATGCTTTGACACCAGCAAGAATATCCAAGCAGCAAACCCCGAATTCATACATCAGCTAGCAACATATGGAACCGCTACACTGGTTAAATTAGCTGAATTTACTCTTAGATTCATAATCGGCAGAAAACATAAAAGGCAAGGAGAGCAGAAGCATAGGGTGCCTAACAAGGGTAAATCCTATGCTAGATTTCTAATGCGAGCCAGAAGACCAATGAACAACATGAAAATGTAATAAAACAATACGATAAGAGAAACATCACCCGTAGTAATAGACCAGGATCTTGTGAAATTTGCTTTATTAATTGAGGCAAAACCAGTCGCATACACTAAGCTCAATGGCTAATATAGTCAGAACTCTCTCCTCCCAGCCTACTACATAACAAATACTCTGCTACTCCCTCCCAAGACTGTTCTAACAGTCAAAATGAATCCCTCTAACATGAATGGCAACAACCAAACAACAACCCCTTACAATTTGTTCTTGGGGATTCTTATAGGAGAAGCGAATAAAAATAGTAGATGATATTAATTAAATGGAGCTCATTAAGACAGAGTGGAGAAAGAGTTCATGCCCACTCTCCTTAATGGAAATCTGCATCATTGTAAGTACTCTATAGTATGGTCTAGGAGTCTCTGTTAGGTCGGCTTTAACCTTTGATGTTTCGTGAAGTCCTTTTGGATGTAAGGCCCTCTGTTCTGTCTTCTGAAGCAAGTAAGGTGACTGAAAGGTCTTCAGGTCTCCATGCTTCCATAACTGCAGTCCTGACAGTCTTTAAGAAGTTTCTGTCAGAGTAATTAATTGTTTCTGGGCTCGAGGAGGCATGGAGACTGCTGTAGGAAGGTGTACCTCTGGAGAAAACGCGCTCTGCTGTTATGTAGCGCTGATATGACTTGCTGGTGAGATATTTGGTCTGTAAAATTCACTTTATCCTTTCAATTCAGGATTAGGCGCTAAATATTTGATTGACAGGCCCAAATCCCTAAAAAATGCTTCTGCTATTTCACTTTGCTGCTACTGTAACGGCCTCTCTATGCTCCGAATCACAATGGCTATGATTACAGCAAACAAAGTGAATTAATCACTCTGTATACCTTGCAAAGTAAAAATGAACCAATTATAAAATACGGGGAGGGGTGGAAGGAATGCTGTGGAGGCCTGGAGGAACGGTGGTGGCAACTGTGGAAACAGTGGATGCAACAGACAGTGGTGGAGAAATAACACTTTAGTGCTAAAGCACCAAAGCTTAAACCTTGGGAAAATACAATGGAAAACACAGAAAATGAAAGAAGCAAGGCTTATGATGTGGGACCCGGCATGGGCGGAGGGCGATTAACTGCAGAACGCTAGATCATAAAAATATCAACGGTGGAGATAGCGTCAGAGGATTGCAATTGCAAAGGGTGGAGGGTGGCACCGTTTGAAAATTGCAATTGCGATTGCGCGATTGAGCACTGGCCATTGTATCATGGGACTAGATCAACGACCCACATTCAATCAGAGGGAGATGGAGAGGGGCAATAGAGAGATAATGTGATTAGCGCTGGGCCATTGGATTTGAAGCCAGAACGACGGTGGAGATTAAATCAGCGGGGATGAAGGTTGGTGCGATGAGTGGGAAGCGATGAGATTTGGGCCGTTGGATCTCGAGAGATCAACGATGGAGATCAAATCGGGGATCGTAATCGCAAAGGGCGGAGGGTGGCACCGTTAAGAACTTGCGATTGCGACGAAGCGATTAAGTGCCAGCCGTCAGATCTGGTGAGAAGATCGACGGTTCAAACATGATCGGAGGGGCGAAAGGGGAGGAGCAACGGGCGCGATGCGATTAACGCTGGGCCGTCGGATCCTAACCGATCAACGGTCGGGATCGTGGAAGAGGTCTATAGACCAAAGCCCAATCGCATCGGGGATTTTAAGTTAACAAAGAAATGTGCTCGCCTGACACCTCCGATTGCAATAAGCGCCTGGGGCTTAAGCACTTGGACCTGGGTGCGGGGCATATGGCGGAGAAGTGGTTAAGGGGCTAGCCGAAAGGGGCTTAAGCCTTATATGTAAAATGAGTGATTTTGGGCCTATTTTCAATGCATTTTAAGGCCAAAGAGGGGTAACGGTAGAGGAAAAAGGGGTTATTAGCCAAACAAAGGGCATTTTAAGGGTTTAAAAGGGGAATTAGGATGATTTCAAAGGGTAAGAAGGGAATTATAAGGGGAGACAAGGGGATGAAAAAAGAGGTTTAGAAGGGATGATATAAGGGGAAAAAAGGAGGCCTTTTGGGCATTTTTTCACAAATAGAGAGGCTTTATAACTGGAAACAGCAGTGGGGATTTATCAAAGGACAAGGACATAAAGAGGCTTCAAGGATGATGAGTTTTTAGAGGGAAATGCATTCCTTGAAGGCTCAAAAACATTTTAGCCCCCTGTTTTCTTGTAAAAAAATTCATAGGGGGCTAACAGGATGCGAATCAACAGTTGAAGTGTACAATTAGAGATGGAGGATTTACTATTGATGACACCCAACAAAAAGAGTGGTTCATTTCTATGCTGCCACCACATCTGCACCAGCCCCTAAGTTAGGAGAATATTTCCACGCAGGCTGAAGCTGTAGAGATTGCAATGAAGCTAGAATCTTCGTTGGTACTAGATGTGCAGATTGGGACCTAGCAGATCCAAAGGCAGTTGGAGGTGATGCACTTAGAAGTATATAGTCTGCATAAGGATAATGGAAAGGAGGCATGCACAAATGTATGGTGTATACGCTGAAAATTTGTCAGGCATCACAAGGATTAGTGTCCTATATTCAATGATTATCTATAAACCAGAGGACCAAGCCCGTTGAAGAGTGTAGATGGACCGAGTGGAACTCATATGTTATGGTGCACGATTTGTCAAGAAATGGGTATGCATACAATAGAATTTTTCCCGAGGATTGGTAAATATATCCCTTAGCTTAAGCAATTGTTCTACATTTTTTCTCATCGGTGGGGAATGACAAACCTGTTGCAACTTTGATTTTATGATTGATTGATCTGACCTATATAGGATGCACGTTGAACCAACCTCACCAACATCCATGTCTCGACATGGTGGATTCCAATGTAGAGGATGAGGAAGAGGAGGAGGAGCTAGACAAGGAAGGGGACAAATCATCTACTCTAATTGTGGAGATGTGGGCTATTATGTGTGTGATTGTCCAAACCAAACACGGTAGTATTTTAGGTACTGTAGACAATTTGATCATGTTATTGAAGATTGCCTTGTTTTGATTGTAAAAATGCAGGAAAATAAAACACAAACTCCCATTGAAAATATTCAGATGGTAAGAGCTGAGATGTGCGAAGAAGAACCTAGTGTAAATATCATCACTAAGAGTGGTGCAGCCACTAGTGAAGACAAATGGATCTCTGGATCCAAAAAGCACCTGAAAAGAAGGAAGGATTCAACTTACAACGAGAAAAATAAACCTTTGTAGAAGTGAAAAAGGGTTTCGTAGAAGTGGGCGCCTCAACATCAAGAAAACCTATGGATGTGGTCAGGGTAGATGAAGATATAAAGCCCTTCCTATATGCTTGTATCGAATTGTTGTGCAATAAGAAGGCAATCGAGAACCTCCAAGAATTAATATAAAACTACGTAGAGAAACAACAACCCTGAATGGAGTAGAAGGTTGTTAATAAGATGTATAAGAATAAAAGAAGAACTAGATAGGAAATGCGCTTGACTGCTCATATTGGTGCATATGAGATGGATCAGGTCATTCTGTATCTAGGATCTGATGCGAATGTTTTATCAAAGTAGACTTCACAAAAAATGGGATAACCTAAGTCGGAATGGTCCACTATTTAGCTCCACATGGAAAATCATCAAAAGATTATCCCATTAGGAAGGCTCTCGTAGGTTGTAGTGGATATCGAAGGGGTAAGGGTGCTCACAAACTTTGAATTTATATATATTGTTGATAATAATGATCCCTATCATGCGTTGTTAGGTTTATATTAGGATATCGATATAGGTGGCATCATCAATCTTAATTGCAGAAGTATGGTATTTGAAAATAATGGAACCAGGGCTGTAGTCCCCCTAGATCCTGTAGAAGGTGAAAGTTATACAAAGCCGATACACGCAGATGATGATGTCGATCATATCTATAGGATGAATGCACAGGATGAAGACTGGATCAACCTGACAACCAATGGAAGAATCAACTGGGAGAAGGATAGAACCTACTTTTCAGATTCATATGGGGAACTAGAGAATTAGCATAAACGACTGCATGAATTATCTGCGATGTGTTGCAATCGGGTGACAAAAGCCCTTCAGTTCATATCCTCAGAGGTATGATAATTTCCTTATTATGATGGTCTGACAAATTTTAACCTATTTTTAGAAGAACTTGAAAAAGTTGTTCTAGGAGCACAAAGGTTCCATGCACTTGATATAGTGTTGCACTCAACCCTAGCATGATGGTGGGACATGCACAAGAGAAACTTGGCTAATTGGGGAGAATACACCTACATGATGCGTTTGCGATTGGAACATCCAAATACTAGAATGGGAGAGACATATTCCAGAGAAGGTGATCTGTGCAAACATTTTGCTAGATGGATGAAGCATGGGGCATAGAGCCAAGGCCAACTTGGGTGCATATATTCACCCACACTTTGGGGAAGGTGCCTGCAGAATGGGACCTTGAAACTAAGATGCAACAAGGAACCAATGAATGGAATGTGCTAACAGAAAGCTTTATCTTGACCTTAATCCATGTTAGCCACCTATAATATTTGTTATACCAAAAGGTGGCTAAGACTTTTTGAGCCTCCAAGGAACAAATTTCATCACTAAAAAAATGTTGGCTGTTGAAGACTCCTTGAAGGGACTCCTTGAAAGCCTCATGCCTCTTTCCAAAATCTTCATTGCTGTTCCCATTTTTATACTCAGAAATTTTGTTGATTTCATGAGAAGAAATTGCTGTGAAACCATCATTTTTCCCTCCCCCTCTTCCAAACTTACCTTCATTTACTCCCTTTTTTCTCCATAAAAACCCATTTGTTTCCATGATTCTTCTCCTGCCCCTCATTAAAAACACTTTTATAAGGTTAAAGACTCATTATTTAGCTTTTCCGAAACCTTCAAAATCCATTGAAAACTCTGAAAATTTCATAAAAAATACAAGTTTTATTTACTATGGACCTAATCCCCCTTGGGCTAAGTCCTAACCACTTCCCCACATGTGCCCTTGTCATAAAGGCCAAGCACCGAACCCATATAGCATTAATCGCATTGGAAACTTTTGATGGTGTGCAAGACATGTGTTCCTTTTAAACCCTGATGTGATCAACTCTTTTATATAAACCTTCCCGATTGCATCGCAAAAACTCAGCGCACCAGTTTGTTTTGACGTCTTCCGAAATTCCATTTACGATTAGGCCCTATCCTCCGATCATATTATTTATATATATATATCCTGTGGGCCTGCCTCCACGCTTTAAACCATTGAAAATCCATTCCCGATCCGCTTTTTCCTTTGTAAAATCCAAAAACCCACTTTTCCAAAGTTTTGGTCTAAAAACCAAATTCACGTGTTAATATAAATGGGTTGATTGAAAATATTTGATCACACAATCGCATCGAAGAAAACACAATGGGTTAATTAAAAAGACCAGGCTCGATGGCCCGATTGCGATTGGCCCTTTTTTCATATATACCCCGGGTATATTACAGTTCATACAGCCCAAAGGCCCCGCAGTTGGGCACCTATTCGCCTTATATATAGTTTCCGCTCCCCAAGGCATAAAACCTTTGTTTTATTCCAAAATGTTTGAGTTTTCATATTATAAAGTTTTTTCTCCGCCGATTTGTTTTAAACAAATAACATCCGTTGATCGAAAGCCGATCAAGAGGCCAGCGCTCCATCACATCAGAGCTTTCCATTGCATCGTGTCCATTTGTTACTCCCGCCGATCAGCCATTCCCCGATTCACTTTCCGCCGTTGATTTGATCCTCAGATCAACGGTCCGCGCTAACTCGCATTGCAAATATCCATCGCATGCATTCTTTGTTTCGCCGATTGACCATCCCCCGATTTATTCTCCACCATCGATCTAATTTGTAGATCGACGGCCTACGCTTCATCGCATCGCATGATGCAATCACTCCATTCGCTCACTACCCCCGATTGCGATCCCCCGATTGCGATCTGTCGATTGAATCTGGACCGTCCACGTGTCCAGATCGGACGGTCCAAAATCAGTCTCCTTTATTCTTCTCCCACTCTACTTTTTTCCTTTCTATGCAGATCTCCACCGTTGGATGCTTTCTTCCAATGACCATGCTCCTTTCCCGCCTTCTGAAGCAGTTAAAACCTAAAAACACAGGATTTTCTAATGTTTTATTTATTTTGCAGGATAAGTTCACCAAATTGCACTTTACATGGTGGGAGCACACTTTGTATAAAATTTACCACTTATACACTTTATTTTTTGGGAGAAATGACACATGTACATAGTTTACCTTAAATTTGTTGTGTTTTATGAATATTAAAATGAAGAACTTCTATTTAGATCCATTCCAGAGATTGACTATAGGGGCATTTAATAGATATGTCACCTTTCATAAAAGATGAGATCCATAGGCTACCTGGCCCTTTACAGACTCTGCCTATAGAACTTGTAGAAGTAAACAATAGAGGCATTAACAATATCAAAGAATTAGTTCAAGGTAGTTAATATTCATAGACATGTCATCAAGCAGGTCAATGTGATCATCCCAAACTTACTTTTCATGAAATTAGGCTTGGAATCCTCTACAACCTGGTGGATGGAGTTGAATGGGAACTAGGTCAAGGCATTTACAAAATACATGCTAGTGAATAACACTTACTAGGTTATGCCAACAAATAAAGTGGGAGAAATTTTTTCTCCTTGAGATTATCCAATTGGGTGTGTAATACCAACTTCACCCATTTCCTAACAGGTTTCTCTCTTAGGTTACAAAGTGTCTTCACCTTATTAGTTATATATTTTTCAATTTCCCATGGATTCCTTGAATTTTTTCTCCTACCATCTCCCTCTCTCACTCCCCGAATTATTGTCATCAAACATGCCTCATTGAGGATCTGGATCAATGTTTTCACCATACTTAGAACTGTCTTGCTGATAATTGAAATTGGAGAGTCATGTGTACTAGATTGCTTGCTTAAGTGGCTCTTACTTGGACAATATCCTGAGATGAGTTTGACATGACGGTCATACGAGGATGGAAGCTACTTGGTGTAATTTTCCTAAATCTTGAAAAAAACAGAGAAAAAATGTCATTTTCGATCATTTTTTATTAAAGCTTCTGCGTACAACAGATGTTATCACAATTGCAACACAATCATGTTCTATGAGCATGAATTATGAATGTTGCAAGCCAAATTGCAAGGAAATTTGCATTCATTTTAGGCAAAAGAAGGCTATGACATTAAGGTCCATGCTAGACCTTGATGAGAGGATATGATACCTTGAAGAGGCTACATCTTTTGGTGACGTCACTAATTGTTTCTCTATTATTATGTTTGTTAAACTTTTTTATCCTAGAGGAGTGTGTTATCCAATGTGAATTTGAAACCCCCCTCACATTTTTCAATGAAGGTTCTATCTGAATGTTAGGGAGCTACACAAATTATAGAAATTCAATATGATGTGCCAAAAACTTTATAGACATCCCAAAAACAGAAACCACCTATTATATGTCAATTAAATCTACATGGAACCAACAAGAAATATGGTAAAATATAGAATTACGAATCCCTTCAATTAGTAAAAATAAAAATAAAAATGAAGAAAGCACCCAGAGGACTAGAAATAACAATATAGTAGAGAAAAATAATAGTATCTCAGTAGCTATAATTACAAGTCATAAATTAATATCATATATTCCAATTTCAGCACTAAAAGTAAACTCAAAATAACATAAAAGAAGATACAACATTGTTTTACATGTAAGTAAACATTGTTAATGGAAATATGCAACATGGATTGGCATAATCATGCCTTTATAAATGAAATTTCATCAGACCATTGAACAATTGTGCGCTAACAATATTTAAATAAGTTAAAGGAAAAAATTGACCTATATTGTACAGTTTATGGGACAGAAATAAATATGTAGAAATATTCACTTGGTTTTTATAATTGGATAGAGGAATGACTTAAAATGACCTTGTATGTCTTCTCGTTTTAGAGCTCAAATTTTTAGGAAGGATTTAAGTATCCACATTTCAAGAATCAGTAGAAGAGGTTGATAAAGAATATAGGAAGACAAAAAACTAACCAGTGGTGTAATAAATGGATTTCTTGGGAGGTAGATTGGCATATGGACTTTTTGTAGCTAGAACTTTTCCAAATAAGTGAATGTATTTGAAAACCGAACCTCTAGTTTATTTTGGTTTAGACAAGGTCTAGAATTTGAAGAGTGAATTCCCTCTTTCTTCCTCTTACATGTCCAATGATCGGAATCTAGATTGAGGGAAAAAATTTCCAAAATAAAAATTTTGCATTTTATTTGTTGTACACATGAGTTTTTAAAAGCTAATTAACTCATAAATTTCTCACAAAATACACTTAAAGCTTGACATATAAACCCCTTCCCAATTGGCTAACTTTAGACGATCCTAAACACATTTTTATTTAACTGATGAGGGAGATAGCCCAACAAAACTAGTTTGTCCATATTCAAATCAAGTTGGTATCAAAGTACAATTTAGCTCATTTTAGTCAAGGTTAGAATAATTAGCTATTGGTTTCTATCTTCAATTTCCTCTCAAAATGAATGTGTACGTGCTTTTGAGAGACACACTAGAGGAATAAGGTCCAAATTTTTGATGAAAATGTGCTATGAAAGTAAAGGGTTAAAGGCAAACATGTACAAGGCATAGTTGAGCCAAATGTTGTTGAGGAAGGGCCTAATTATTTGGGTCTTGGTTATGGTAAACATGATGGAGAATGCTCCAAAGGCAAGGAGGCACATGAAGCTATTCCAAGAAGGAATTTCATTTCGTGTTCATTACCTCAAGCTTGTGAAGTTTGTGTTCATGATGAATGGAAAAGTTTGACACTCACTTTGCAAGAAGATGTTAATAATCATGCAGCTAATGAGAATGTAAAAGAAGAGGATGTTGGAAGCTCTAGAGTCATGGAATTCATTGCTAGTATTCAGAGGAGAGCCACTACCTCATCAAATTCACCACCTCAAGAAGGTGACAAAGGTGAATGTTCAAGGTATAAATTTGCCTTTAATCAAATTGATTTTGATTATGATAAACATGGTAAATATTCACATAAGATTTGGAAATGAAATTTCATGTTCATTTTGAGGTTTGAATAATCATAATGTTTATAGATGTTGGAAGAAGATATCCATGCACATGAAACTTTCTAAATAAATGAAGCAAAAAGTCAAAGGCCCATTGGACAAGGAAAATGATGTTGAAAATAAGATGCAATTGTTTTGCACTCATTGCCATAAGAAAGGTCACCTTGTAGACAAGTGTTGGACTTTGTATCCAACAAGTCATCCACAACATTTGAAGAAGGTGGAAAGAGATATTGACAAGAATGGAAAAGAGGATTCCATAATCGATGAGGGTCAGGATGATTCACATGATGATGAAGTGCAGCTAAAAGAAGCACCATTGAAATGGTTTGGTAATGGATGGTTAGATTTCTTATCCAATTAAGGCCTTGCATGTATTTTGATGTTTCATGAATTTCCTTGCAAATTCAAAGTATGGTGCATGTTGCATGAAGCAAGATGTTGAAAGTAGAGTTATGTTGACACACTTAAATGCAACAAATATGGAAATTTGTACATGAGCTATTATTTGAATTGAGAGTCAATTGTTTGAAGAGGCATGTTTTGTCGACTTGTGTTTGGTTGATGGTTTTGTACACCAATATGTAAGAGTACATCCAGAGATATTCACATGATGTGAATTTTGTTTCTTTGAAGGAGAAAAATGATATTTCAGCGAGCTATGTTTCTTGCATGATGTGTTTTTTATTTTGATGGTTTTGTTTGTGACAAGACGTCACAAGATTTTGGGAAGGTCCACTCTTGAGCGAGAGCCTCATGATTACAACCTAATCATGAGAATCAAATGGGAGTGCATCCTTATTTTGAAAACACATAGGATTCTAAGCTACCTAGGACTCAACCCATTATTTTTAAATTTTAAATATCATGGTGTGTTGTTTCAATGCCTAAATCCACAACCCTAACATAAATTGTTTTATTCTTTTTTTGCAGGATTTAGTTGGTTATATTAAAATTCAGTTGAATTTAAATTCTTTGCTTAGTGGCATGAACCAAACATATTGTGTATTAAATGAGGAATTTCGCTCTCCCAATCATTTCTAAATCACCCATATCACCAAGAAAACATGTTTTAAAAGAACATACTTTGGTATGGGAAAGACCTTAGGTCCTTTGACTGTGCACATGTGGTGTGAAAATTTGAAATTGACAATTTGAAAAAAAAGTGAAATTATGAATGAAACCACGAAAACAAAAAACCCAAAAGTGGAAAATGATGTAAATAGACGTAATTAATTATTTACCAACATAAATTCTTCAACTTTTAGCAACTAAATGATAAGTAAAAAAATAAATAAATTTGTAATTATGGTTCGAAAGTTACATAATCTTAAGAAGCATTTTAAATTAATTCTATCTCATAAAAAGTATCCCTCCTAACTTAAAAAATACTATCTCTTCTCCTAAGGTTCACGACCTCCCTTCCTTAGCACACAAGACATAAATACAATTAATATTTCAATATGTTAATTCCTATCGAAACAAATGAAAATTTGTATATATATGGTTTCAAATATTATAAGAAGGTTTTTGATATGGTTGAGAGAATGTGGAAAATAGAATCCATAAACAAATTATTTTTCAAAACGCATTACTTTGAAAGTATCAAGAAGGAATGTACAAGGGTGTTCAATGAATTAGCGCTATTTATTTAAATTCCATGATGTATATCTCACTCATAATTTTAACAAATTATTAAATAATGATCTAGATTGGATAATTATATTATTTGTCATATATTTTGATGCTTATAGAGTGAAAAAACTGAAAGAATCAACTTGTAGGGTCATTTTAATGGTGGGTGGAGAATTGGAGTCTAAAACCTTTTGGAGTCATTTTGAGGTATTAAATGACATTTCCGGGGGTCAAACGATTATCCCTTGTGCCAAAATCTTGACCATTATTCTACACTTAAAGACATATCCAATGGTGCAAGAAAAACATCAAATGAAGTTCATTCAAAATTTATGCCTTCAGTAAGTTGACCTATCATGTTGACCACCATGGTACGAGAGAATGTCATTTTAGCCCCATTACTCATGCATAGCAAGCTAGCTACATGTGGAATTTTAAAAAGACTCTAAAAGGTCTAAAATCACAAACCTCGTTAATGGTTGACGAAGTCAAATCTTACACCTAGTTGGCTATCACGCTATGTTAAATACTTGGCCACTAGGAGGAATAAGAGTTCCATTTTGTGTTATTGTATTTTGCTCCATAGTTGAAAATACAACTAGGAGTGTGAAGTTAGAGAGAAAAATGTATGAAGTTAAGTTTTTATAGCAACCTTACATGCCAAAAGTCTTAGCTAACTCTAGATAGATTACCTCTTTCTTTGTACTTACATATTTTCCATACCAGAAAAGAGAGAGTAGAGCATGTTTACATTTTAGTGTTGTTTTTCTCCCATAAGGATTTCCTAGGGAAAAGGAGTCTAGAGCATCATTACTTTTTAGGGTTGCTTGTCTCCCATAAGGATTTCCTAGGAAAATAATTGTGTTGATTGTCTAGAGATATGTATGTGTGTGTTTCATTATGTTCTCTATTTCTTACATTGTGCTTCATTATGTTTTATATTTATTACATTTCTGCCCTCCTATTTTTATTTCCAATCAAGGTTTATAAAGTAACATGAGAAGCAACATGAGACTTGGAACAATCATTCTTATTATCTATATGGAAGCCAAGAAGGATTATATCCCTTTAAGCTTAAGCTTATGTATTTTGTCAATTTTTATCATATATTTTTTGGTAAGGGTAAATGTTTTTTTATCTATAGTAAGTCATGAACCCCAATTTTACCTTATGTAAAGCATGATTCTAGGATTACTACAATTTGTACTTGGTTTTTTATTGTGATGATGCCCTGTCTCAATCACTTGGCCATACTGTTTGGTCTCAACCTAGTCTCCTAAATTGAGTTCATTTAATTGTCAACCAGGGTTGGTAAACTGCTGAGGTGAAGTGCACCGTATGTGCCTAGGTGTTTGTCTCTTAATGCGTTTTGTTTAGTGTTTTATGATGTTTTTGGTATTTTGTGATGATTTATGATGTTTTTGGTCTTTTGGTAGTTTTATGTTCACAAGGAAAATGACTAGAAAGCTAGTGGAAAGAAGCTAATGATTAAAAACAGAGTGAAGCCTAATTGGTTAATGACAAGTGACAAATGCAAAGGAAAATACTGAAACAAAATCAAACCTAAACTATGATTTAAGCAGAATACCAAGCTTGATAATGACTTCTAGAAAAATGAATCAAAAAATAAACCTAACTTGTCCAATTCTTTTATCAAAGATATTTGACAAATGGTCAGCTAAGTATACAAATTCTCCTAACTAAACAACTAAACAATCAGCTTATAATGAGACAACATTTTATCCATGATTAAAGATTTGTGGAAACATGTTTGGACAAAAATATTGTTGACATCATAAGATCTTCTACTCTAAGACTAGTTCCTAACTCTATTCTGCAACTTAGTTTGCTACCACTACACGTCACTCAAAGGTTATAGATTTTTTTAGAATAGTCTTTTGAGGAAATGTTTGTTTGTGAGATGATAAAGGAAGTTGCAAAAGTACTTCAGGCCTTGAAATGATACTTTCTTCTGTTCATATGGTTATAAATCAATTATATATTTGCAACAAGAAGAGGTTTGTAAATAATGAAGGTTGTTTTGTTAAGTTTAACAAATGAAGTAATCTAATATGCAGTGGATGAAAACTAAATGTGGAGTGCAAATACAATGAGTTAAGCTAAAACTGAACTTAAGATGTCACTAGTATAAAATAGTGCTGAACTAACAAGCCATTATCAAACTCAAAACAAAATAACAGAGCATGAGTTAAATGCAATTAGACTCTGGAGTATCCTAACTAAGTTATCATGCATTAATCTATGGGATTATACAGCCTGTTTGTCCATCATGATTGGTATTTTGGAAGAGTTTCTTAGAATAATCCTGACTGTACAATTCAGTGCAAATGCAAACATAAAGACTGAAAGCAATTTAAAAACTAAGATATCACAGCTATCTCCTACGCATCATTATGATATTTTGGAAGAGCGTTTTAAGAGCAAGGTCAGCTATGTTACTTAGTGAAAACAAACAACTGAAACATTCATTATCACAGTCATGCCTTAGACATCATAAGGATTTTTTGAAAGAGTTTCTTCTTTTGGAAGAGTGTTTAGAACAAGTGTAACTATGATAGTGAACAAAAGAAATTACAATTAAATCCTACAACACTATAGCCATTTCCCATTCATTATCATGATCTTTTGGAAGAGTTTATTCTTTTGGAAGAGTTTTTAGAACGATTATAACTATAGTGGCTAATGAAATTAACTATGAACTCAAACTTCAAAAACATAAAGGCAACTAAGATACTTATCTAAATTACGCAAGTAAAACCGTGCAGGAGGCAGGGGCCCTCTACCACTAGACGGAATCTAACTCCAAATCAAATCAACGCTTTAAAAACAATACTGTACTCTTAATTAAAGGAGAAATAGCTTGAACAGAGCAATCTGCGTCTTCAGAAATGTAGCACAAAATCTAAGCAAAATCTAGAGAAAAATCTAGCCTATCTCTCGGTTTCCCAAGTGTTTTTATAACAAATTTACATAACAAGACTTGGAATAATTAGAGGATCATTGTCTTTCCTTATCGAAATCATACTAGGACTCTTAAAGTGGTAGCGTAAAAAGGAAAAGGACATCTGGACTAAGACAGTCCTATTAGAAATCTGCTTCCTTAAATGAGTTCCCACATATCAAAACCATATCTAGAATTCGGTTTTTCCTTCATGGTGAGCAACGAACAATGTAGACATGACGTGGAATATACCCATATGTGGTTTTTCTTGAGAGGCCACCTGGAACATGCCTGAACGTGAAGACAGCTGTAGAATTGCCGGTTAGCTACGGAATGTCTGCATTCTGCAGCTAGTTCCGGTCAAAATGCATTACAATGAAAAAAATCACAAAACTTAGCAAGTCAGTCATGTTAATCATTCTAAAAGAAATTTTAACTAAATTCATTGATCAATTGGGTCTGGGATAACAATGGACAACGGAAAATGAGGTAAAGTAAGATGAAAGAAAGCACAATCTTGAGGCTCAACATAGCCCCACTGCTGACTTCTTGCATGTCCTCATGCAATTTATTCCATAAACTCAGAGGCTTCTGCAAGAACATCTAATCCTCTCCTTCTTCTTTGTCTGGAAGCTAAAGATCTTCTGGGTTTTCTGATGACAAGTTTGAGCCTTAAGTTGGTAAGTGCCCTGATTAGCTTCTTGTTCCTCTTTTTCAACTTTTCATTAGTCTTTTCCACTTTGTCCATATGTAGAGATAAGGTTGAGTTCATATTGGTTTTGAGTTTGACTTGTTCCTTCAGAATATCATTCTCATTTTTTATGTGTCTATTAAGTATTTCCAGCTCATACCTATCCCTTCTTAACACATCTATTTCGGACAGTGGAGGACTAGGGGTTCTATCTCTACTCTCTGAAGCTTTCCTTTCCAAAGTTTCCACATAGTCATAAACTTCTTGTTGAGCAGGGTCAATTTCAGGGGCTCCTTCATTAAAATCCTCTTCAACATCTTCTTCAATATATGTTTCCTCATCTTCTATATTTATCACCCCTGTTTGTTTGATCTGAGTTTTCCTTAGTTTCCCCCTGAGTCTATGACTTCTTCTTGGCTGGGAAGATCCCTCTCCTTTTTCTGTGGCAGATTTTCTGATTACCTTCTCTTTCTTAAGTTGTCTCTTAATTTGAGTCAACTTCTCTAAGATTATTTCCTCACTACTTTCCTGGACTGTTTTGTCAATTTCAATTTTAGAAGCTCTCCATTTTCTGCTTCTCCTTGTAGGCTGTTGTTCAGGTGAGGGCTCTTTTGGCTCTTCAAAATGATTTTTTATCAAGAAACTATCCCAAGTATCATTTGTTTTGGCTAAATGGTGTTCAATTAAAATCTTAACCAAGCCATGATGGTATAGAGTTGTCTCTAAGAATTGAACCCTTCTTTGAACACAAGAAGCCATCTTTTTCAAAATTTGAAGCAAGAAATAGGGCAAATTTAACTCTTCCTCCAGAAAATGCATTATCAGTCTAATATGGTAAACATAAAATGTGCCATATCTACCTTCACATGTAATAATTTTTTGCAGAATAAGCAGTATGTTTCTCCATTTATTTTTCAATGCAGAACTTGGAATTCCTTTCTTAAACACAGTGATATCCATACCTGGTGATTTTAGAATTTTCTTCCATGATTCATTATGGAATTCTCTGTTTTTGAACCATCTCTCTCCATTTCTAAGCAATCCTGTTGCTTCTGCAATGAAAACCTCAGTGACAGTGAACTTAACATCTCCCACTTCCACTTCAGCTCCTCTAAATGACCTTGCAAATGTTTTAGTGACTTCTTTGTGGAAGCCATTAAATTTCTCAAGAAATTGTAGCCATCCTACCTGTTGCAACATTTCTTTACATTGAGGGTATCCTTCCAGATATTTTGTACCCATTGGTTCGGTTCTTACAATAAGGCCCATAATTTCTTCTTCAATGTTCAGATTAATACTCTTTCTACCCACGGAAACAATAACTTCCACCTTCGAATTGATATACCTCTGGTTCTCGGTGAGAATGGCTTCAAAATTCAGACTGATATACCTCTGCGTTAATAGTGACAATGGCTTCAAACTTCGGACTGATATGCCTCTGGTTGACAGTGACAATGGCTTCAAACTTCGGACTGATATGCCTCTGGTTGACAGTGACAATGGCTTCAAATTCCTCACTGATATATCTCTTTCTCTCGGTGATAATGGCTTCAAATTCCACACTGCTATATCTCTGTCTCTCGGTGACAAATGGCTTCAAATTCCACACTGCTATACCTCTGTCTCTCGGTGACAAATGGCTTCAAATTCCACACTGCTATACCTCTGTGTTTACAGTGATAATGTTCAATCTCTGCTCATGGTGATAGGGCTTTGATATTCAAACTGATATACCCTTTGCTCTTCTCACGGTGATAGGGATATCTTTGTTTTGCGGAATGAAGGGCTGGCTACAGAATGGAGTGATGGAAGTAGTTACGGAATGAGTTAATGGAGTGAGGTGGAGAAAACGAATTAATGAGTGAAAAGAATGCGGAGATTTTTACAACAGAAAAGAAAATCATCATTAAGTGATTTGTTTGGGTGACGTGAGGAAATCAAACACTTCAGCCTTTTTAACTGCTTAAATGATGTCGGGTATAGAATTTGAAATGAGAGATTTTAATCCAAAGTTTGTGGAGGGTATATTGGTCATGATCAATAAAAATAATCAAAACAACTTTTTCGAATGATTCATAACTAAAACTATGCTAAACTTTATGAAATTCCATTATAATCAAAACTTGTTACCTCTGCTTTTCATTTTCTTTTTGTGGTCTTTGTCTTCTTTGTTCTCCTTTGGAAGAGTCTTCATAAACCTTCTTGATTCTTCTTATTCATAGATATACTGGATCATCTTGTTGCAATTCAAATGTCTGCTGATTAGTTCCTTCAGGATTTGTAGCTGCGGAATGACTGTCTGGTTGCGGAAAGTCTGATCAGCTGCAGAATGTCTGTTAAGCTGCAGAATGTACCTGTAGAGCATTTTAATCATGGAATGGAGTAGTTTGGGATATAAGTGAAATGTTATATGGTATGAATGAATATGGATGATGAGTCATGATATGTATGAAGTGGATGATGAAATGGAATGGATTCAATTTATTAAATGAAGTGGAAGAATATAAGAAATGGCTTGCCATCCATGACATGTGTTGTTCATTTGCAGCAAGACATCAAACTTTAAATATTGACATGGAAATAAGGTGGATGTAGTATGGAATGAGATGAATGATATATGAAATGAAGTGAAGTATGAATGAATGAATGAAATGGAGTATGGATGGATAAGTGAATGGAGTGAAATGAAATGAGATGGATCATAAGTACAATGGATCTGAACTTATGATTTTGTAACAGCTGCTTGCAAAAACAAAATGGAAAAGTTAGAGTGTCAGAGAGACTCTGATTTTCACCCTATATTTTCTGTATAAACATGCCAATCAATGATTGGTTTTCATGTTTATACTTTTATTTATTTATTTATTTATTTATTTTTTTCAAAGAGAAATGCTTCAGAAAATTTAATCAAGTTGATGAAGAAGAGAGATTCTTCTTCATTAACTTCACATCACTGCTTTCTTGGAACTTCTTGACAAATTATTCTCTTGAGAGTGGTTTGTGATATAGCTTCAATCTATGACCATTCACAAGAAAAGTGACCTCTTATTCATCTATAGTTCTGATTTTTACTGCCCCGTTATCAAAAATTTCAAAAATTTCATATGGCCCAAGCCAATGTGTCTGAAATTTACCTTGAAAATCCTTGAATTTTGAATCAAACAAGAGAGCCCAGTCACCCTCTTTGAATTTCTTTTCTTTGATGTACTTGTCATGCCATCTAGCCCTTTGCTGTTGGACTAGACTTGTTTTCTGAACTGCATCTTGTCTGATCTCATCCAATTCATTAATTTTCTCCAGTCTATGCTTTTGTGCCTCCGTTAAATCAAGTCCTAGCTGAACTGCCATTTTGAAAGTTTGAATCTGAAACTCTATGGGAAACAAAACTTGCTTTCCATAAACAAGTTCATAAGGAGTATGGCTTGTTTTTTTTCTCCATGTAGTTCTATAGGCCCACAAGGCTTCAGGAAGCCTATCTACCCAATCTCTTCTATGTAAATGAACAGTCTTTGTTAGGATTCCTTCAATGACCTTATTAGTAGATTCCACTTGACCATTTACTTGTGGATGATAAGGAGTAGATTTTCTATGTCTGATTTTGTACCTCTCCGTCATTTGCTCCACTAGCCTTGATGTAAATTGAGCTCCTTGATCTGTAACAATTTCCCTTGGGACACCAAAACGAGTAAAAATATCCTCAAAAAGAAAAGTAACTACAGATGCTTCATTAGCAACAAGTAATGGCTTGGCTTCTACCTATTTAGTAACATAATCAGTGCAAACTAATATATATCTCTTTTGTCTTGATGGAGGACTAATAGGTCCTACAAAATCCAAAGCCCATTTTTCAAAAGGTTCAATATGTACCTGAGGTTGTAATGGCATCTCACCTGAAGGATAAGGTTTCCCTACCCTTTGGCAACTGTCACACCTTTTGACATACTCTTTAGCATCTTTAAACAAGGATGGCCAATAATATCCTAAATTAAGGATCTTATAGGCTGTCCTCTTATCAGTAAAGTGTCTGCCACAAGGTTCATCATGACATGCTTTGAGAATCTCAAGCATCTCATCTTCACGAACACACCTTCTAATGATCAAATATGGACCTGTCTTGTACAACTCTTTAGCAACCCATGAATATTTTGCACTGTCATAAATGATTTTTCTTTTATCCCTTGCATTCATTATTGAAGGAAATTTTCCTAAAACTAAATAATTAGCAATATCAACAAACAATGGAGTTTGAGTAGAAATTGCAAAAAGATATTCATCAGGAAATTGATCTTCAACTGGAGTGTCATCTTTGATATTTTGGAGTCTAGATAGGAAATCAACTACTGTGTTTTGTTTTCGAGGCCTATCTAGAATGGTAATGTTGAATTCTTGTAAGAGAAATAACCATATTATGACTCTGCCATTAGTAATTGATTTGTTCATTAAGTATCTAATTGCATAATGATCATGTAATTAAAAGTTTACAGTTCGTTATATAGTGTCTAAATTTGTTTATGGCATGAACAACAAGCCTAAAAACTCTTTTTCGCCATGTTGGAAGATAGGTTAACTCTCAGGAGTCAAATTTTGCATCGGTATAATAAAGATGGTACAGGAACAAATTCTTTTTGTCCCAACATCGCTCCTAGAGTCAGACTTTGCCATCCTGCTTAGGACATGGTGCAACTTCCAGTTAGGTCCCCTCAATATAGGTGCTTCAGAAATTTTGGTTTTCAGGGTTTCAAAAGCTAACTGGCAATCAGAAGTCCACTTAAATTCACAATCTTTGGTGAGTAATTTGAAGTGAGGAGATGCTATTTTGGTGAAGTTTTCTATAAATCTCCGATAGTACCCCGTAAATCCTAGAAAACTTCTTACATCTCTTTGACAACTTGGAATGGATAGGTTAGAAATGACTTCAACTTTTGCCTCATCAACTCTAATCCCATCCCCTGAAATGTGGTGTCCTAAAACAATACCTTCAGTAAACATCATAAAACATTTTTCATGACTAAGTGAAAGGTTTGCTTCTTGACATCTTTTTAAGACTTTTTCCAAGTTTTCTAAAGCTTCTTCAAAAGTGTTTCCATAAACTGTGAAATCATCCATGTACACCTCTACACAATCATGTATTAGATCTGAAAAAAATCCTAATACTGCCCTTTGGAATGTTGCAGGTGCATTACATAATCCAAATGGCAATACTCGGTAAGCATAGGTACCCCAAGGATAGGTAAATGTGGTTTTGTCTTGATCTTCAAGTGCTACTTGGATTTGATTGTAACCACTAAACCCATCTAAGAATGAGAAGTACTTTTTGCCAGCTAATGTATCTAATACTTGATCTATGAAAGGTAAGGGAAAATGGTCTTTAAGAGTAGCTTTATTCAGTTCTCGGTAGTCAACACACACCCTCCATTTTCCATTTTTCTTTGGCACAATTACCAAAGGAGAAACCCACTGACTATCTCAAATAGGATAGATGAAATTAACATTTAACAATTTTTGCAATTCCTCTTTAACAATTTCCCTAAGATTTGGATTCATCCGTCTTTGAGGTTGTCTGATTGGTTTGCAATTTTCCTCTATATAGATGTGATGAGTGCAAGTCTTGGGGCTTATCCCTTTCATGTCAGTGTATTCCCATGCATATGCAGAAGAGTGTCTCTGTAATACTTTGACTAACTTTTCTTATTGATATTTCTCTAGGTTCTTATTTATGTTCAAATTTTTGCCTGGAAAGATCTCACTTGTAGAGCTGCCAAATTTATCCATAGAATGAAGAGACATCTGCCTTGATGACAAAAACTAAATATTGGATCCCTCTTGAAATTATTCATGTTTGTGTTCTGGAGAGGATTCAAAGTTTTCTAGAGTATTCAGAATTTGATTATCTTCACTAATTTCTGAAATTGTGAAGAGAGGTTGTAAATCTTCTTCATCCTCTATCCATTGAGTGTCATCTAGATCTGTAATTGTCCTAGCCGGAGGATATAAAGTGAATTTCTTAGTTGAACTACCATCAGAGATGTACATATCACCGGATCTACAACTAATAAAAGCATCAGCTGTAGCCAACCAAGGTCTTCCTAATATAACAGGATGTCCTCCTAGATTATTCTTAGGAGTTAGGATCATGAAATCCACAAGGTACTCCCAAGAATCTAGGGACACTGGAATGTCTTCTATTACCCCATCAGGTTTGATCACAGATCTGTCTGCTAATTGTAATAATGTGGGTGTAAAGAGAAGATTAGGAAGTTTCAGTTTATCCATGATTTGTCTACTCATGATATTGATTGCTGCTCCCAAATCAATGAGTGTGTTTTGGATTTCAATTCCATTGATGTGAATTTTAACAACTGGATTTCCTGGGTCAAGATACTTTGGAATAGCAATCTTGCCCATCATAATGTCTGTTATTTGTCCTGCCAGTTGAATTTTCTTTGTTTCTCTTATTCTTTTTCTTGTTTTCTTCATACTCAACTCCTTTATTGTTTTGGCTAAAATTGGAATTTCCTTGATGGCTTGTAATAATGGAATTTCAATGCAAACATTTCTCAGCTCATGTAGGAAATCATAATTAGGCACCATAATTTGTTTTTCTACACCTCTATCAATTTGTAATCTTTCCGGAAAGGGAGGTATAGAAGTAGATGTAGATGGTTGCTCTAATACAGGAGTTGAATTTATTGGATCTTTTTGCTTTAATTTTTCAGTGTTTGGGTCTTGAAAAGATGTGTCTTCCTCAAGACTTTTATTCACCCATAGAGAGTCTTCCTCAGAGTTATCTTGTTCTTGTATGATCATAGAAGGTTTCCTCTTTTCAAGTATTCTTCCAGACCTAAGTTGAACATCACTAAGGTCTAAAGGAGTAATTAAATAAGTTGGAAACTGTTGGCCTTCTATCATGTATGTGTTCTGAGGATTTTTATTATTGGGGTTTGGTATGGGTTGAGCAAGCAATTGATTTGATTTTTGAGGGAATGGTAATGAAATTGGTTGATTTTGATGTGGTTGGTTCTGATGATGTTGTTGAGGATTTTGTTGAAAATTTTGTTGAAGATTTTGAGGAAAATTTTGTTGAGGATTTTGAGGATAAAAATGTGGGTATGGTGGATACTGATAGTATGGGGAGTATCTTCCATAGGGACTTTGTGATCCTTGTGCCCAAGATGGAGATTGATTTTGAAATTGAGGCCAAGGTTGCTGCCAAGAATTCCAAGGTGGAGGTTGATTATACATTTGATCATGGAATCCTTGTGTTTGAGGTCCTTTCCAAGGCCTTCTAGATACAAAATTGAGAGACTCTGTGGAATCTGTAGGAGTTTCCTCCTGAAAAACAGCCTTGAGACCAGGAAGAGAAGGAAAATTCTTGGTCTCATGTTTTTCAGAACAAATGACACATGTTTCTACAACTTTTACATCCAAAGGACACTCTCTCAAGGCATGTTTCTTTCTACATTTGGGACAAAAGATTGCCAAGGCATCAGATTCAGCTTTTTGCTTGTTTTGTATCTTAAGGGTGTCTATTTGTTCACTAAGACTCCCTAAGATGTCGGATTTAAAATCATCAAGCATGTGTCCTATTTCTGATCTACTTACTGTCCCAGAAGCAGACTTACTTGCCCTTGCAAGAGCAGGATCTCTTGGACCTTTGACAGTTTTAGATTTCCCTTTTGAAAGGTTGATACATAACTCAGATATTTCAGGTAATGTGAGCTGTGATATATCCCCTTTTCCCATCATGTTGAGGATATCCAACCATTCATCCCTAATTGTTTTCAACAAAAGAGCTTTTAAGGTGTCTTGATCTAGGTTTTCCATTTTTTCCCTTTTTAGGTTGTAATTAAATCTCTCCAACAAATCTTCCAAGTTTTCATCTTCTTTTGTAACATCTTAAA